>PVIH01000827.1:0-291290 GCA_004025045.1 Sigmodon hispidus | reverse complement strand
CAAAACCTTGAATAACCCTATCAAAAAATGGGGTTCAGATCTAAAAAGGGAATTCTCAGCAGAGGAACTACGAATGGCTGAAAGGCACCTGAAAAAGTGCTCTTCATTTTTAGCCATCAGAGAAATGCAAATCAAAACAACTTTGAGATACCACCTAACACCTGTTAGATTGGCTAAGATAAAAGGTACAGATGACAGCCTATGCTGGAGAGGATACGGAGCAAGGGGAACACTCCTCCATTGTTGGTGGGATTGTAAGCTTGTCCAGCCACTTTGGAATACAATATGGAGGTTTCTCAGAAAATTGAGAATCAATCTCCCCAAGGACCCAGCAATGCCACTTCTGGGTGTATACCCTAAAGAGGCACATTCACACTCCAAAGGTATTAGCTCAACTATGTTCATAGCAGCATTATCTATAATAGCAAGAACCTGGAAACAACCTAGATGTCCCTCAACTGAAGAATGGATTAACAAACTGTGGTACATCTACACAATGGAATACTACTCGGCAGTAAGAAAAAATGATATCCTAAAATTCACAGGCAAATGGATGGATTTGATGAATATCCTCCTGAGCGAAGTATCACAAACTCAGAGAGACAAGCAGGGGATGTACTCACTCACTAGTGGTCTCTAAACAAACAAACAAGAAAAAAAGCCAAACATGCCCAAGAGGCAAACCACAACCACAGAACAGCTTGGGATCAGAAACACCCTGGACTGACCCTTCAAACCCCAGTCCAACTATAGGAACACCTGACTCACTCTTGAGGGAGGGGGTACAAAACTGGATTTGGCCGGGAGTGAAGACTGATCCAAGCATTGTTGGGCCAGTGTGACCATAGGACTGACGGCTCTCTGCCAAGGGAGGGGATGGGGAGTTGCAGCGAAGAAAAATGATCAGATGTTGTGGGAGTTGGAGGGGACCTTCAATAGGGATATACAGGGATGGAAAAAAAAAATTCAGAGGGAAAGTTGAACACAAAGAAAATATATGTGTAGTAATCTTATTTGCATTTCCACCCTTGATAAGCCATGCTTATGATTATTATCCTCTGTATAGTTATTGTTAACTCTTCGGCATTTTTTTTTTTTTAAAAAATTCTTTTTACTGTTTTTTTTTTGATAAATACAAAATAAAGAAGAAAAAAAATGTAAAAAAAATATTTACAATAAACATTCTTTTGCTTATGCCCCTTTAAAACAGATATAAACATTTCACCAAGAACTAAATTAATTTACTTAACTTTTATTTATTATGACTCCTAGAAATCTTCAAACTTATTGCTGTACAATTTCAGAAAAAAAAATCCCTGAATGTTTTAACACTGATTTTATTGCTTAGAATTATATTAATACTTGAATTATATAGTGCTAAATTTTATATTACTTATTGTCTTAAAGTAATTTTATTAACTTAAAGTGTATTTTTAATTTTTCTATACTCTCCTATGTTTTATTGATTTCTTAGTAATTTATTATTAACTCTAAAGATTCACAAATCCAGGTACAAAATTAACTAACACTCTTTTGAATCTTGTTATGAACTGAAACTGACTCCCCCAAAACAGAATAAAAATTTTGTATCTTAAAAAAAAAAAAAAACAATAAATTTTGATAGATATTAGGATGGCAACCCCAGCTTGTTTCTTAGGACCATTTGAGTGAAAAAAAATCTTTTCCCAACCCTTTACTCTAAGCCTGTGTCTGTCTTTGTGGTTGAGGTGTGTTTCTTGTAGGCAACAGAAGGATAGCTTCTGTTTTGTATCCATTTTGTTAGTGTGTGTCTTCTTATAGGTGAGTTGGGTCCATTGATATTAAGGGATATTAGTGACCACTGATTGATATTTCCTGCTATTTTTGGTGCTAACTTGTTTGTATTTCCTTTCTCTGAGGTATTGTTCTGTGGGATTATTGATTGTTGGTGGTTTATGGGTGTATCTGGGGTCCTTAGGTTGGAGTTTTTCCTCTAATGCTTTCTGTAGTGCTGGATTGGTAGATGGGTCAGACAAAGTCTGACTTTGTCATGAAATATCTTGTTTACTCCATCTATGGTGATTGATAATTTTGCAGGGTATAGTATTCTAGTTTGGCAGCCATGCTCTTTTAGCATCTGTATAACTTTTGACCAAGCCCTTCTAGCTTTCATTATTTCCATTTAATAGACAGGTGTTATTCTGATGGGTCTGCCTTTATAGAGGTAAGTTGGCCCTTTTCTTTTGCAGCTCTTAAAATTTTTTCTTTGTTCTGTATGTTTTGTGGCTTGATTATTATGTGGTGCACTGACTTGTTGTGGGGGTCATATCTATTTGGTGTTCTGTAAGCTTCTTGTATCTTTATAGGCATTTCCTTCTTCAAGTTGGGAAAGTTTTCTTCTGTGATTTTATTGAATACATTATCTGTGCTTTTGAGCTAGTATTCTTCTCCTTCTTCTATTCCTATTATTCTCGTTAGGTCTTTTCATGATGTCCCAGATTTCCTGAACATTTTGTGTTATGGCTTTTTTGGTTTTAATATTTTCTTTGACTGATATATCTATTTCAGCTACTGAGTCTTCCACTTCAGAGATTCTCTCTTCCATCTCTTGGATTCTGTTGGTTATGCTTGATTGTTTGCATTATAAAATGAAAAAAAATATGATTCTTAAGTTCTTCAAAAAAAACCAGGTAGTGTTAGTTCTGGGGGGGGAGTTGGGGGTAGATTTGATAAAAAACATTACATGCATGTATGAAACCATCAAACAACATATTTCACAAGATTAATTTCTCATCTCCTACAAATAAAACTATAGGATATTTCAAGTATTGAAAATATTTGAATCTTAATGTCATAGAAATATATTGTTTACAAATTAGTGAAAGCAAGGAAAATATGAGCTAGAATTAAATTGTTACTGATTTATACAAAAAATATTTAAAAATCACCTTTTTCATTCCTTTCCCCTGAAAAAGATTTGTTTTATGTGTATGAGTGTTTAGTCTTCACCATGCATGAAGGTCCACAGATGCCAGAAGACTCCTGGATGATTGTGAACTGTCTAATGTGAGTGGTGGGAAGCAAACCCATGTTCTCTGTAAAGACAGCCAGTGCTTTTACCCATGAGCCATCTGTCCAGATCCCCCTTTCCTTCTTTTTATCTACCTCAATACATTAAAATGTTCCCATTTTCTTTATGAAACTTTATGCATCCAGACACATTTTTACTTATAAACTTTTTAGTCACCCATTTTATCATACTTCTTTTCAAGAAATCTATGTCATCTGTCCATTTCCCTAGATCCCTGGTTTTTAGAGTGTGGTCTGTGGGGCAGTGGCATAGACATCCTTAGGGGCTCTTGATAAATACATAACTTGAAAATTAATTCTCACCCACTAACAGTCTGCATTTTCACAATATACCCACGAGATTCATGTGTACCATCCCTTTTTAAAAGCAATTTAAATTTAAAAGACTTTTAAGTATAATTTTATAATCACCACAAGGTTCAGAGGAAGAGACAGAGATTTTTTACACACCCATGCAGCTTCCATGTGATCAGCATCTCTACCAGTCAGGGCTGCACACTTGTTCCGAAATATGAACTGACATTGACTTCATAATTACCCAAAGCTGTAATTCACATAAGAGCTCATAAAGGCAGAAATTGTTGACTAACTTATAATATGATGAGGAATTAATTTTTGAGGAGCAAAACATGTATATCTTAGAAATTTTACTGAAATAGGTATTGATCCTCATGTAAATTAATAGTGTCTTATGGTTAAATCAAATTCAGTAATGTGGAAAGTTGTCGTAGGGACTCAGATTACTCCTCCAAAAGTACAGGAGTATTTCTATGCTTTTATAAGCACAGGTTATACCATGTATAACCCTGAACTGAAAAACACTTTTAACCAGACCCAGTGATGGCATAATAAAGAGGAAGAGGAAGCTGGGCACACCCCATACAGATAATCCTGTCCAAGCTTCCTAGCAATTCATTCAGTCCATCTAGATTAAGCCACATTTGATTTGTATTAGCTGAATGTTACTCAAATCTTTTGAAATAATGGATCAATGGATTACCCAATGAATGGATAGCAGTACCTGGAAGCACCATTATGATAATGTGGATAAACTTCATTTGCTGGGTATTTATTATTTATATGAGTAATTACAATAAATATGATTTTGTTTTACTACTTCTCTGCTTTTGTTAAAGTGACTGAGTCTCAAGCCTGATCAAATACAGGATTGCCTTTTGGCACTTGTAAAGAAACAGGTGCTTAGGCTCCACCCCCCCCCCCACACCCCATCCCCAGTTTCCAGCTTGATAGTCATGGGTTGAAGCTCAATAACACACATTTCACATAATCTATGTATGGGATAAGAAGATGGTTATGGTTCAGCTGTGGAGACTCCATTGCCCTAAAGAATTATCAAATTAGCATCCAAGCATGGCATCTTTGTACAATTGTCATTAACTGTTTAAGGATTCTTCTCTAGTTGCGAAGCTTCTGGAAGCTGATAGAGAGGCAGATAGGCTTCCTCAGGCTTCTGCAGCTAGTAACTGCAGTTTCGAATGTATAAGACCTTCTTGCCATATGTGAGCCTTCACAGTCAAACTGAGGTATGTTTCATGGGAGAACTGGTCACTGGCAGTATTTGCAGGCCGCATCCATTTGTATGGATTAACCGACAGGAGACTGACATAAGACTCAGAAATGGGAAAATATTCAGAGGCCCTGCTTCTTTCCTGGTCCACTCAATAAAATGTTCTGCTGTGGGAGCCCAGGCTCACTGGGTTTATTTCTGTTGCTTCATGATATCCTATTCTATAGCAGTTTCCTGTAAATTAAACCATTCTAGTCCCTGTTTCTGTTGATAACCCCTCACCTACTCTTCTGTAAGTAGCTTCAATAAATTCATTGATTCATCAAGTTAGACTTCACTCTAAATTTTACTTTGATCTGTTGTGGGTTGTCTATCTGGGATGAGTAGATGTATGTGTTGGCTTCTCCAAGAAAAGTCTCATACACTATGTCTCCAGTTAAACAACCTTTGGGATTTAGTTTTCAGTGTGGGGTAGTAAAAGGTAGTAAAAGCAGGTAGGATAGTTAAGAGGCTCATGAAAGCTCTGGTCCCAAAAATGAATTAATATTTCCATGGATTAGTATTTTCTCCCCATGTGGGAACATACACACTGATTTACTCTTACTTTTGTGCCTCTTGCCTTAAATGGTGCCCTATGCCCTCTCGGGTCTCTCCTAAAAGACCCAACTATCAAGAAGATTTTTCTCAGATGTAGCCCCTTTTCCATAGGTGTTCCATCCTATAAAACCATGTGTCAAATACATCTTTGTTCTTCATAAATTACTTACTTTGTGGTATTCAGTTGTTGAATCACATTTCAAAATTTTTGCAGGAGTCAAGAACATGGAACATGTAAGATACAGCTGTGATGAAACACATGGGGTTTTCCAGTGAAGTATCTAGTTCAGGGCTCTGGGATATGGTGTAACATGCTGAAGAGTGATTGGTCACATCCCCCAAACTCGACCTGACATGTGGGATGATATGTTAAACTACTGTCTCTGCAACATCTTAAGCAAATAAAAATTGGGCTAATGGGGGCACTAGATTAAGATACTTATAGTATTGAAACAATGCGAATAGTAACTAACACACTCACAGTTGTACACCATATGAAGACTATCTGGGCACCTTATTTAGGCGTCTATTTTTCTGTGTGGAGGCAGAGGTAAGAAAGGAGTTTATATCCATTTACTAAACCCAGTCCAAAAAAATCCCTAAATGGAATAAACTGGAAAATTGATCAGAAAATTTCAGTTTCAATTTGTCGATAAATATCTCCTCAAATTAAGTTTTTATTTTTTTCTTAGATCCTTGTATGAGAATGGTAGTCATTTATCAAAGATGGAAACTGGAAAACATCTTCAGAGGTTTAATGGCATCATCATTTGCTTTAGACTTTTGTGTTGCCCAGTACTGGGTAAAGTTAGAGAGCTATTGTCTAGGCATAAGCTCATTTCAAATAATATTTATGGCACAATTTAGGCTCCTACCTATCTGACTAGTCATATTGTGTTAAGGTATCAGAATTAAAGATTGATGCAAATACAATGTTTCCCCAGGTAGAGCCCTGGATAGGATGCACAAAATTGGCTTGAGGCCAACTGTCTCAAACCATGCATCAAACTTCTGAGGTTAGGCAAAATTGAAAACATTTGGAGAAGTTAATTCCCCTTAATTTTGAAACCCATGTGTATTTCGAGGGAAATTTAATCCGTGTGTTTCTAATTCATTTACACTCAACTCATCAAAATGTTATTTTGAAAGAGCTTTTTCAGTTTGGTTTTATACAGAAAATATGATGAATTCTTGTAACAAGATTTGTGAAAACTTTAATAAAATGTCATTGAGTTAAGAAATTGTGTTTGTGCTTTAACAGAGTTTGAAGAAAACAGTATGGTTCTAAAATAGGCCCCTCCTGCCCTGGATTTGGTTCAATGATTTGTGCATTTTTCTATATTATACACTAGTGACGGGTTTGCCACTCCTCGTCTCTCATATCCCTCCCTCCTCTATCTGTGTAACAGGGGGATTCCAAATGGACTGTAATACTCAATATAGAATGAAGTAGCCCCTAGCTTCATTATAATAAAGTAACCCCTAGCTTTTTTTTACTTTTGGCTAATCTATGTAACCATAAACATATTTATATAATTTGTGGATGAATACATAGATCCAAAGTATTTAATGGAAGGTATGGCTGCTAAGGGTTGGGATCAATGGGAAAGGTGATAGAGTGCGTGCATTAAAAACAAACAAAACCCCCAAACCAAACACCTGAAGCTGCTAAGGCTTCCTAAGCAAAAGAAATTCTGAGAAGGAAATGAAAGAGGAAGTAGCCATTTTTGCACATCAAAATAATTTGCAAATAAACACAATGGATGGAGTTAGTTACAATTTTACATAAAATTTTTACAATATAAAAGAAATTTTTATTAGATAAAATGTCAGATTGAAAAATGCAGAAAAATTGTTTTCAATGTTTGTGTTTCTAAAACATGAAAGTTACTCTAACACTCAAAGTTGAAATATATTTGTAGTGTTGGGAGATATTGCTTCAGCTTTGAGAGTAAAGAAATAAAGCCTTGACCCAATGTTTGATTTATAGCAAAAAGGGGAAAAGGCATTTACTGTGCTTCCCTGTGGAGGTCACTTCCACACGGGGCAAGAGATGGACATGACAACCAATTGCAGCCAGACTAGTGATCATGTCACTGCCTAAGGGTGGCCAGCCACTTGGCAGCACCTCCTGCCATGGTTTCATATAAGAGTGGAGATTTGTCCTTGTAATTATTCAGTGATGTTATATAGTAAAGCCCTAACTTTTAAACGTTCTTCTTTAAATTCTTTAAGAATTCCATACATTATATTTTGATTGTATTGCCCTTCCACAGCTTCTCCCAGAACTACTGCTTGCTTCCATAGTCTCTGAACTTTGTACTCTCTTTTTTGTTTTTGTTATGGTTGTTGTTTGTCTGTTTGTTTGTTTGTTTCCTCCCATAAAATCCAATTTATGTGGTTCATACACTCCTCCACATGTAGGTGTCCACTGGAACCCTACCTTCCCAAATAACTATCAGTTACTAATAGTTCCTCATTTAGAAGTGGGATTTCATGCTCATATCCACCCTCTACATTTGAACTTGCACAGGTCTTGTGCAAGCTGTCATAACTGCTGTGAATTTGTATGTGCATCAGGTTGTTTTGTGGGTCTGAAAACATTGTTTTGCTGGGGTTATCTACCACCTCTGGCTCTTATGATCTTTCTATCCCCTCTTCTTCAAGGATCATGAGTCTTGGGAGGGCAGGATGTGCTATGCTAGAGATGTTCCATTTAGGACTGAGTACTCAAGTTTATAATTCTTTGCTCCTTGACTATAAATGGGTCTCTGTGCAAACTGATATCTACTACCCCCCACCCAAAGACTCTTCTTGGGTGAGGAATTTTAGAGATACACTCATGTATAGATATACAAATAAGTCATTAAGATAATACACACTTTGCAGCATAGTGATAATGCAATATCTCTCAGGATTCCCCTTCCCCTTTTAAACCTTAGAAACTAAGATGTAGAGTTTTTCAATAGAAACCCAAATCACACTATTATCTGATTCCTTAGATAACAGCCAGGTTCCTATTACAGGACACATAACATCAGCTGAGTTTAGTAAAATGATCATCCTTTGTGAACATGCTTTCTTCACATCTCCCCCATAAATGAAATTCAAGTTCTCATAAGTGCTAACTTATTCTCCTGAATTGTTGGTGGTGAGGTCTGAAGAGCATTCTTTTAAATCTGAACACCATCAGTTTTGTACTCTACATGTAGTGTTGGGTCAGGCAAATGTGCTAGTTGATATGGATGAGCATGTCAACTGTAAAGATCCTAGGGCAAGCCTAGGCTAAGGAAAGCTGACATTGATTAGAGGATCAGATCTTGAACATGAACACACTGGGTTGTCTGGACAACTATCTGTCCACTTAAGAAAACTGACAACAACCCAGAAGTCACAGCCTGGGCCTAACCATACCTCTAATGCTCTTCTAAGTAAAACATGGGAAGTCACTTCTTAAACATCCCATGACAATAAGTTGTAAAGATAAGAGTTGCTATCATATTGATGTAACTTGTGAATTAAAAAAAAAAAAAAACAGTGAAAAACAGTAGCAATTACCACATAAATAAATATAAAGAAAACCTGACCTTAATGTTTTAGAGTGAATTTATGCACAGAAGTATCTTTGCATACTTTCTGTGGTCCTGCTTACTTGCTTGCTTGATCTTTTAAAAATGTGTACGAGTGTTTATATGTATTTACTTATATGTACCACGTGTATTCAGTGCCCTTGAATCTAGGACAAGTGTTGGATCCCCAAGAAGAACTGGAATTACAGACAACTGTGAGTTGTGATGTGGGTGGTAAGACCCGAACCCTGATCCTCTTGATACTGAATCATCTCTCCAAACCCTGCTTCTGCTATATTGAAGTGTAGAAGAGTTTGGAATTGTAATTGCCTTTCCTTCCATGTGACTTTAATTTTCTTATATAGGCAATAATATAATTGGAAGTGACCATACCAATATACACTTTTGGAAATTAAGAAATATGAAAGTTACCCTTAGAAGTATATGTGAAGAGAAGCCTTCAGTCTGGAGCCTAACAGGTACTCAGTAAATGTAGACTACATTTCACCTTCATCAATATACTATTTGGAGAAGCATGTGGTTGGGCTAATATTATGTTTCATAATATTATATGATGGTTTTCAGAAGTAATTCTGTGTTAATGATTTGCTACTCAATTCAGTCTCTGAATGCCTTAATTCCAAATTCAAACTTAATCATAAACATATGGCCTGCTTCTTATTTAACATTATAAAGGCACGAGTATATGATCATACGTTTATATTTTTGGAACGTGCTCTGGTGGTCATTACAATCAGAATAATTTCTGAATCTCTCTTTTTCTGTGTGTATGTATGTGTACATCTGCTTCTGAAGAATTGATTGGAGGTAATATATCTTTGCTTTATTTAGATGTGATTACCTCATTAAAATTGGGAATGTCATTTTCAGCCTCTTCATGATCAGCTCCACAAATATGCTCCATAAAATGAGGATTTGATCCTCCATTGGGTCCTGTATCCATGTGGCTCCCACAAGCACAGGGTTCCTACTGAGACCTGGGGATGCTGTGTACCTTACAGAGGAGTACAGGTTCTGATTTGTTAGAATACCCAGGCTGAAATTTTATTTCTAAGATGGATGGTGCAATATGATGCGTTTCAAGGTACTGACTAATTAATTCTTCATGCAGCAATGCCAAGCAGCCCTGTGGGGTCTTTGTTCTGCTTGAAGAATACTATTCTGAGTGTAGGCCACCTTTGTCCTATTCCCACCAAACCTCCCCCAAATTCTTTCATCTTGGAGAACTCAGGCTCTTTAAGAATGTCTTGTCTTAAGAGTATTATACTGGGAGCTCTTAATATTTGCCTTCAGATGAATGGATGGATGGCATTCTGCCTCAGCCTTCAAATTCAACTTCTTGATGTATCTATTGTGAGGCAAGCATTGTGTGTAATCTGTGTTCCAATCACACCCACCACTATATATATATATATATATATATATATGTACATATATGTTACTATATATGTTAACTAATGTGTGTGTGTATGTTTGTGTGTGTGCGCGCACATGCATGCTAAGCTGTGCAAGAGGTTGATTTTGGGATGTCTTTTCTTCATCTCTTTTTTATGTGACTTTTTGGAGATAATGTCTCTTTACTAAACCTGAAGCATATATTTTGGCTAGATTGTCTGCCCAGGAAGCCCTGGGATGTGCCCATCTCAGCCTTCACCCCCAACCACTGTTGGTTGCAGACATGCACAGCTGCCCTGAGATTTTATGTAGGATCTGGATAATCTGAATTGGGGTCTCCATGTTTGCACCAAACGCTTTTTCCAGCTAGCCATCTTTTGAGCCCAAATGCATCATTATTTGTTGTTTGTTTGTTTTATGGTATGCATGCTCATATGTTTCTGTGTTTGAATATCAGACCAATTCACTCTTTTTTGGTTTTATCTCTTAACTTTTAATCTTGCTATGGGGCAAAGACTTTGCTGGAGTTGTGTACTCTAAACATAGTTTATCTTCCAGTGACACAGCAAGACTCTGAAGCCACATGATGAAGCTTACTCTGGAGATGACAACTGAGATTCAAAGCGATGAGGCAATTTCCTTAAGTTTGCAAAAGCAGTGAGCAACAGAGCTAGAATTTAAAGTCAGTTCCATCTTGCTCCCAATTGCCTACAAAAGGATTTCATTTACAGTGTATCACCAGGGATGAATAAAGAATGACCAGTGTATGCTAATGGACATGCATGCCAAATGTTTATATACTACTCTGCCATTTCAGTTAGGTCATTGTGAAGAGTTAACTCCTTTAGGATTGCTAATATAAATTTTGTGATGATTTAAGAATTTTATCTTCAATACATTAAACTGTTTCCTACCATGTGGTATCCTGAGGAGACTGTATTGAAGTTAAAAGAAATAAGTCTTAACCTTTTTGCTGTGATTTGATTACCCTCCTCCATTCCACTACTCAGGTGGACAGGCATATGTGCTGACTGAGTATAATATTAACTGTGGTGAAGAAGACAAAATTGAAAGACTAAGGATGTAGCTTATGCTAGATCACTTACCTGGAACTCTTAACTCCCTCGGTTCTATCTTCAGACAGACAGGCAGACATACAGACATACATACATACAGACAGACAGGCAGACAGACAGACAGACAGACAGACAGACAGAATCTAGTCCTGGTTCTGCACTACCTGAGTAAATTTAAGCAAGTAGCCTAGCCCCTCTGGGCCTCAGATACCCCTTATCTGCAGAGTGGATTTTATTATGCACTTACTCTGGACAAATGAAGTCCTTTGAATGGCTTGGAGACATGGAAAGTTTACTGAGAGGTATTTCTTAGTTATTACTGTTATGAATGAGACTTTGAACTTGGTTTATAAAGATACCAATTCTCAGATATTACTGTTCTGGAGATAACAGGGTTAAGAATAAACACTCATCCTCTATTGCAATGATTCTTAACCTTCCTAATGCTGTGACCCTTTAATATGGTTCCCCATGTTGTCATGGTCTCTAGCCATAAAACTAGTTTTGTTGCTACTTCATGATTACAGTTTTGCTACTGTTATGAACTGTAATGTAAATGTTCTAGAGGTAGGGATTTGCCAAGTGGGTCAAGACCCACAGGTTGAGAACCATTGTTCTAAAGGCCGCTACTGTAGATACTGCAAATACCATCATGGTACCTGCTTCAGTCCTGCTCCTCTCCCATGCAGGGTTGATACTTGGTCATTTAGAAAAACATTATAGATATCCTGTCTGTATCATGCTGTGCACTAGGTGGAACACAGAAAGTATTACATGAATGAATGACAAATCATGGAGTCATTTATATAATGAACCATGTCAGTGAATGGTAGAAGACTTTGTTTTAGGTAAGAAGTGTTTTTTGACATGATTCTAGTTCCATCATTGGGAAATAAAGATGGCATTGCACTTTTCATTTATCATACTCTCACATACTCATGAAAAGGTTCATGGAATTCACAAGCAAGGTCTTGAGGTGCCAGAAGTCTGTCTCTGTGTTAATAGTAGTGCCACTTTGTTCACCAGATTCTTGGTTACATGATGCTGAGCACTGGGTAAGTAACTTACAAGTAAAGCTCTTATTCTGCAGTTATTTAATTTTACTTATCCTTAAATTTAAAACTAAAAACTGAACTCAGTTCAGGAAGATTTATGAAGACATTTTGAATAGGTCAGGTGTGGGAGGGACCTGGGAAAATATCAGTTTTATGAAACCCATGTAAGGATGATTTCTGATAATACATTGTCATCTTAATTGAGAAATGCTGTAACTATGGAAGTCAGTAGGTTTTAGAGACTTGGTGTGAAAAAAAGCATGTGAGGTTTTTAACATGTGTCATTGATAATTCTGAAAGTTGATCACATATGGAAATCATAAGAGATTGGGTATGCTGGGCTATATATCATTTACTAAGAATTAATTTCACCTGTTTTCTTTTACTTTCTAATGTGGCCACTGGAATACTGAAGCACCCTCTGTGGCCTGGGTTCTATCTCTGTTAAAAGATGTTCCAGAACCAGAGCACTGTAGAAAAACTTGAGGAGTAAGAGGTCCTGTCCCTACCACAAGGTACTTTTTTTAAAAAGTTCTTTCTGGGCTGATGCGGATTTACCCCCATGGACCACAGTTACTTTCCATTTTTTCCCTGTGATGAATGAGACTTTCGTGGTGCCAAAGTCAAGCATGAGCAGATAAGGTTGGTGTTGTTGTGATTGCCTCCTTACATTCAGGGTTTATTGGGTTCTGAGTACTGCGAATTTCCATGTAGTGTCATGTCTTCTCAGCAGTCAGCTCCATGGGACAGGCCCATTTTAGAACAAGGGAGATGGGATGACATAACCTGACTAGAAAGTGTAAGTTGAATTCAATTTTATCAAGCTCAAGCCCTTCAAGAATATTTCTTCATATAAGCACAATACAGTTACAAACCCAGCATATTTACTATAGATAAACAATATTATATTTAATCCATAGACCCTCTTTAAATGTTATCTGTTTCCCAGTAGTGTCCTTTATTGTTATGCTCTTCTACTTTATTCTTGCTTGATGCTTTGTGTCTGACTTGTCCTTGGCACTTCTGAGGTCTGTATGCCCCTTCGCTTCAGAAAGATTTGCCCCGTTGTTTCTAGTCATGTGATCATCGATTTGTGAGAGGTTGTGGCCAGCTTGGTGGAGGAAGATGAATGACTAGGGTTGCGTGTCTCCTCCTGCCACTTCTCTGCCCATAACGCCCATATAGGCAGTCCAGAGAAGCTCTGTGGACTCTGCAGAGTCAGAGGGGAGCCCACAATTTACAGTGTGTCTGAGCTTGCTGAGAATGTATCTGTGCTGTTTCTTCCTTATACCTGTTCTTCTGCTCTGGTTGTAGGTACAGTTGCAGAAATGTGTCAGATAGGAAAACTGAGATCTTATAGCTTTCTGTGAAATGACCTACAGAAACTTCAGGAAACCAGAACACTTCAGAGAATTCTAGAATAGAGATGTGCCCCGGAGAGTGATGGGTGGTAGATATGGAGCTGATACAAAATGCTCAGAAGATATTGAGAGTGGAGGAAAAGACAGGTGTCTGCACAAGCCAGGGCCAGCTGCTGGAAACTGATCTGGGAGAGAGCCACAAGTAACTGCTAACTGAGGGTGTTTCTTTGCATTCTAGAAACATAATGGAGGAAGACATCTTATAGATGCCTTCAGAAAATTAATCAGAAGACAGAGGGGCAACACCCACCCCTTCTCCATGTTTATTTATCATTAACATTCTTCATAATGTGATGCTTAGGTTAGATATGATAAGGCTGTGATGCTGCATGTATTAACCAATGTCTGAGGCTCACATTAGGTTCTCGTGCTGCACATTCTATGAATTTTGACAGATGTCTAATGACTTATACCCCATATAGTACAATTCCATTGCACCACACACACACCAATTCCATGTGCTCCTATTTATGCCTTTCTAAATCTCCAACCCTTGGCCACCACCAATGTCTTTACTATATCTACTTTTAACTTTGGAGCATTATACAGTTGGAATCTTACAGTACATCACCTATTCAGATTCAACATTTTTCCCATTTAGCAATATCCTTTTAGGGTTCTTCTTTTTGTGGCTTGTAGCCTATTCCTTTTAAAATCATCAAAGAATACTCCATTATAAGGACATACCACAGTTAAACCAATGACCATTTGAAGGACATTTTGGTTGATCTAAGAAACTGACAATAATGAATAAAATTTTGCTTGGCATTTATGTGCAAGATATTTTTGACTATACATTAGAAAGTCAGTTAGGTAGACACACAGAAGTAAAATTGCTGGACAGTATGTTAAGACTATGTCTACTTCAATAAGAACGCTTGTCTTCCAAAGGAACAGTATTATTTTGCCTCTCCATTCTTGCCACATTCTCACCAACACAAGGTAATTCATATTTAATCTCCAGTTCTTAACTGACTTATGATGAGATTCCTTTCACTTCTTTATTTGCCAGACAGTGTTTCTTCTCTGGTGAGAAGTCTATTCATATTGTTCATTAAAGATAGCAATCAGTCAATGTTTTCTTAATGTTGAATTATAAATTTCTTTTTCTATTTTGCATAAAATTTCCTTTGAAAAAGTATTTCCTTCTAACCTGTCTTTAATTTTTAATTTTCTAATTCAGAATGGATTTTTAGATCTGATATGATACTATTGGTTTTTTCATTGACTGCACTTTGGGTGTCAGAGATAGGAGGTAAATAAATCTAAGGCCATTTAAAATTTTATCCGATGTTATCCTCTAGAAATTTTACAGCATTTCATTTTACTTTGATGTCCATGATTCATTTTGAACTGATCCTTATGAAAGTCGTAAGCCCTATGTATATTTTAAAGCAGATGTCAAGATGTCTCAGAAGTAATTATTAAAAAGCTATCATTTTCCATTGCATTATACTGTATAAACTATGAAAATTTAACTGACATAAGAATTACCATTCATAGGAAATGAATCAGAACATATGACCTAACTTAACTAGGGCAATTGCTGCTAAAATGAAAATCTTAAATTTGTCTGAGATAAAAATGATGACAAGATTTTGTAAGAAAATGAACAAACCATTTAGAATATACTCCAAAATGATTCATAATGTGGAGAACTAGAAAAATCTGTGTTTATTCATCTGTTGCCATCCTTTGTTCTCAAGGAAATGCACTTGGGACTTAAGTCCCCACTGCAATGGAGGTGACACATGCCTGGGTCTTGAGAGATGATTAATTCCTCGAGAAGACCAGTTTCTTGAGAAAGCAAGTTCTGGCTGGGTTGTTTCCTGGGAGAATGAGCAGTTACGAAGCTAACCTGGTACCCCCTCTCCCCTTCTCTCACCTGCCACACTCCCTCACATGTGCCTGTTTGCCCACCCATTTTCACACTGAGATCTTCACTGGAACCCAAGTAGCTGCAGGTGCCACAATCTTTTAGAATATTAGCAAAATAAACCTATTTTTTTAAAAAAAAAAAAACTGTAGCTGATGAACAAATGGATAAAAATACATACTGGAATTTTCCGTCAGATGTTGCAAAGCAGCCATCAGAAAAAAAATGCCCCAAGAATCAACTGCAAACATGCTCTAAATGAATAAGAACATAGAAAGCCTAAACAAGCAAAGAGAAGTTACTCCAGACCACAAACCTAGTCGATGGATTTAATAATTATAAAGAAATGAGAGGAACTAGTAAAATTAGAGATAACCCAAAAAATTTGTATTTAATCTAAATATCAATAGAGACAAAGTGGGAGATGAAGAAGATAATCAAATATACTAGGGGAAAATAAACCATGTCGTCAGAGTCCAGAAAAAGAAGGGAGTATGTGGTGAGAAGGAAGCACTTGAAAAAACAATAGATGAAAATATTTTGCATTTGAGAAAAGAAATGAAAAATTAAAGACCCTGATCAAACCCAATACATCATGAACACAAAGTGCTTAATGCTCAAACATACCCACAGCCAATAAACTGCAGGGATGCACTAGAATCTGTACTACCAGAGAAACTGTGGGGGCTGGGAGTAATGAATCAAGATTTCAAATACAGAAAGATGCTAGGAAAGCATTTTGTACAGAGTGAAACTGTCCCCTAGGAAAAAAGGAACAGTAAGAAGCCAAGTGTGGATGAAAGTCAACACCTTGAACTGGCACTTTGGAGCCCATTCCCTCCAGAGGAACACTTGAGCCAGTCTTGATGTGGGGATGAGGAAAGTGGATTTGCCTGGAGAGGATGCTGAACTAAGCCACCTCGGGACCTTGGGACCTCCTGTCCTGGCCGGGGAGGAGATAAGGAGATGGGAGAAGAGTAACTTGTAGGGGCAGGAGGGGAAGGGCATTTGAACAAGGGGATACATGGATAAAAAATGAGACTTTATTAATAATAAACAATGAGAGAAAATGTTGGTTTTTTTTTTAAATTGCACTGTTTCTATCTCATCCCAGAGAAACTTCCAGGTTCCAGTTGTCTCTCCTAGTACTCCCTCCCTTTCTCTCTCCATCTTCCAACAACCTGATCCTACCTATTCCCATCCCCAACTTTCCCATCTAGACCCTCTGTCTCCCCCGGCCCTGTCCAACAGCAATATTTGTTTTATTTCCCCTTGACAGTGAGATTCATGCACACCCCACCTCTGCTTGATCCCTCCTTGTTACCTAGTCTCTATGGGTCTGTGAATTGTAGTATGGTTATCCTTAACTTGACAGTGGAGATTCACTTGCAAATGAGTACATATATTTGTTTTTCTAGGTCTGGAATACTTTACTCAGGGTGATCTTTTCTAGTTCCATCTATTTGTCATCAAATTTCATTATGTCACTGTTTTAACAGCTGAGTAATACTCCATTGTGTACATTTTCTTTACCCATTTTTCTCTTGACAAACATCGAGGTCGTCTACAGTTTCTGGTTATTACAAATAAAGCTATGAGCAAAAATTGAAAAAAAAACCAAATATAACTAGTAGAATTGAAGAACTGGACAGATCCTTGTCAGACACCTTTCCTCTTCTCAATAACTTATATAACACAGAAGGAAAAAGTAGCCATGCTTATAATATCAGCCAAGTTATAAAATAACCCTATTAATGGATGAATACATTAATGTGATATATATGTATTCCCAATGATGCTTTATTCATCCCTAAAAGACAAAAATCACACTGTTGTAGGAAAACTGACAGAACTAGAGATCATCATATCAAAATAAGTCAGACTCAGAAAGGCTTGTACTTACACTCAGAAAGGTGAAACGTATCACTTATCCTATTTTTTCTCTCATGTGTAACCTAGATATCTAGATTGTGTGTGTGTGTGTGTGTGTGTGTGTGTGTATGTGTCCTGAAAAAAGAAGGGGGGATTATTACAGGCTACTGGAGAAGAGGATATGCATGGAATTTAAAAGGAGACTTGGGGTAAATACAATGGTAGTACATTATACACACAGATAAACCTATCTCAATAAAACTCACCATTTTGCAATTAGTGTATGCTAAAAAAATATAGACCGGAACAACTATTAAACAATTAAACAACTCAGTCAGATTGACATATATAGACAGCAGCACTGGTAAACAGCAGAATACATATTCTGCTCAAATGTGTAGTGGCTACTCATCAAGCCTGACCACATCATGGGTCAGAAAACATATCTTGATAAATCCAGAGAGAGTTAAATGTACAAAGTAGTGTTATGTGACCACAAATGGAATAAATTAGAGACCAATAATATGAACATTATTGAAGGATATGAAGGAAGTAATCTGTCCCTTGGAAATTAAACATCACACCGCCAATGAGTGAAAAACAAAGTTTCAGGAGAAACATAAAAATATACCTTGATCTTAACAAAACCAGAATAAAGCATATCAAATTTTGGAGCAAAAGGCAAATCAGTTCTCTGAGTAAAATTTATAGCATTATCAAAGTAGAAAAGAAAATCTCTCACTCCAATAGACAGGAAAAAAAAAAAAGAGTTCCAGACCAGAATTTTATGAAAGTGAGAAGAAAATCAATTAAAAAAAAAAAACAAAACAAAATTTGGTTCTTCTAAAAATGCCAATAAATTAATGGACCTCTAGCAAAACCAAGTGCAAAATCAAACATATACAGACTGTTGTCCTGGAGATGAACAGAGAAAAAGTTCTAGGCTGAGGACTAACTAGCAAAAGAAAGCATGGACTTCAGATGCTGGAAATAGCTCTGACCCTTCAAGGAGTGGAAGGGGATGATGCTACATTGGCCAAAAGATTCCATTTCTGCTGTCTACAACATTCTCCTCCACTTTCCTGCAGCAGTTTCCAGAGAGCATACTCCCAGGCATACCGTGCTGCACACAGCTCAAGCAGCCAATCTGAGCATGTTTAGAATGGAGGGACATGATAAGCTCAGAGTCACCAATAAATCTCTTGCTGCAACTGCTGATCCAATCCAGTCTCTGCACTGTGGGGTGCTATTGCAGACTGGGAATCAGCACCTCACATGCCCAGTGGTGGCCAGGCAGAAACCCAGGTGAAGGACCTCACATTCATGGCAGCTGGGGCACCTAGAGCCTGCCCCACCTCTAACAGTGTGTCTCCTGTTATCCTGTACCCTGCCCCATTCACTATGGTTTCCTTTATACCAATTTGAGTACAATTTTTACTTCACAGTTCAGAATGGTGGGACAGCTGAGCTTTGTTAGGTTTTGTTGAATGCTTAAGTCTCTTATTGTTGGCATTAGAGTCCATTATTCTCCACACTCAATGGTAGGTTGAATAGATGGTATGCCCTACCCCCATAGCCATAGTAGCTTCTGCTATATTTTTAGATAAAAGGTTTTCCAGCCTTTTAGAAAAGTCACATCCATTTTCCATCTTGTTTAAAAATAGAACAGAGATCTGGAGGCAGATAGCAGCCCAGAGCAGACAGAAGAGCAATTAAATGTTCCTTTGCCTATCTGGTCCCTTTCACCTCGTTCCTCTTTCCAGCCCTCGTGTGTCATCGGGACAGATCTTAAGAGTCTGCGAGATGCAAGGCTATCAAACAGTTTAAATGTCATTTAGCATCCAAGCTGGGTCAATTTGGGAAATAAAAGAAAATGCCTTTTAGAGATTTATTCTGAGGGAAAGGCTTACTTAGGGACATTCCTAAGTAAATTGGGACACATGGTCACTCTGGTGACCATAGCACAGTATGGTAAAATGAGAGGAAAGTCAGTGTAAAGAGCTTGGGTTCCACTGTGTCACCTACCAACAGTGAATCCTTAATAGCTATTTAACGCCTCTGAGCATCCACTTTCTTTCTCCGTGTGTGCCGGATGGAGAACTCTAAAGTACTTGAGTGGAAACTTGCAGAATCAGTTAGGAAAGTGCTTTGTCAACCAGAAGACACAATGAAACTTGTGGCTTTTATTATATGAAATAACTGATATAATTATGTTGACTCTAACAATATGGTTATATTTAATTTTACACAATAGATGAATTCTCAGGGAAAAAAAAAAGAGTATGAATAGGCGTTGTGTAAATCGCCTCTTACTTAGAAAGACCCAATTCTCTGAGAAATTCTTCTATAGCGGTCAGACTTTTTAGAGAATAAATAAAAATAAATGTTTACATCTTACATCTCAGGATTTGCTTTTAAGCAAAAGGCATCCCTAGTGGCTCCTTAGCTGAGCTGGGATGATGAGGCCTCCCTTGGAGTGAGGGTTACCTGGTTAAGATGTAGCTTGAGGCTAGAGCAGGGAAAAGCAAGTCTGGTGCAAACCTTCTGGGGGCCCAACGTGGCCACGAAGAAAAGAATTTTAAAAAGAAAACATAAATTCTTGGAAAGCAGGGCCCCGTTGCTTTAATGCATTTCACATTGTGCCTCCGTTGCACCGGGCCCGGCAGGCTAATGAATACGACTTGCAGCTGCAGAGGAGCAAAGCTTTGGCAGTGCCCCGTTGCAAAACTGGCACCTAAATAAGCCCTCTCAATTGGCACACTATGAGGCTTCCAGCACCTTCTGTGAGTCTGCTGCTCCTGTCTGGCCAGTCTGTTTCACCCTCCTGGTGGACACAGGAACACATTCTGCTCATTGTAGCTGGGTCATGTGTGGTTCTTCCTTTCCCCTGCGTCTGGGCCACCATCTGGGATGACTTAGCCATTGTCTGTTAGAGCCTTTGAAGCTTGATTATAGGAGAAGGAAAAACATCGGCCTCAGTGGAGCAGGCAGTCTTGTTCGGGACATCAGTGCAATCTCTTTTTGTCTCTTCTTTTTTCAGTTCCCATATTTTTGATCATCTTCACATAGGATGAATGCTGGAAATAGAATACATTCTAGAATCCTTCCTCTGGAAAGGAATGAACCCCCTGTTTTTGCAGCCCCCATAAAACCAGGTTTGCAAACATGACCAAGTAGATTAGTGATGGAGTCCAGACTGCTATTTTACCTCGCTGGCTGCCCAGAAAATCAAAATCATCATGCCCCAAATCAAAGCACAAAATCCTACAACCTGTTTCCTGCATCTCCTTTGCACTCTGTTTCCACCTCAAGACTTCATTCTGTGCATAAATGGTCAGGGATAGGGGCAAGACTGATTGTTTTCCATAACAAAACTGTATCTCCAACAATGAACTCATTTTTTAAAAAAAGCTTACCAAAGTGGTATATTTGAATAAACACTAGCAAAATATCTGTGCAAATACTATATTTCAATTCAACCAAATCTATATTTTCTATTATGTGTGGAGAGAGTAGCTAACTTACAAAGCTATTTTTATGTGATTTCTCTTTCTTTAAATGTAAGTGAATAAAATTATATCCTTAAATGCTGGAGACACCACTGCTGTAGGGTGGAATCTCCCAATTTCTGTCCTTTCTTTTTACTTTCTTTCCTTTCTCTTGGCATATTAGAATATTTAAATCATTTTAATGGAAACTTGCACCAGATATTTAACAAAAGCTCCCAAATAAAGAAGTTTTAAAATATGAATTCTAGTAAGTTTGAGATGTTTTACATCAGATATAAAGTGATAGAGAGGGAAGAGTTTGGTATGACAGAGAATGCCAAAAACAAAACAAAACAAAACAAAAAAACACCCTCAAACAAATCCCAAATAACAAAAGCCAATATATAAGTACCACTGTTACAGAGAGAATTCTGTGAATACAAAGATTTTTTTAAACTTTGGGACTTCTGGTGAAGCAGAGATTGTAGCTCTACAGGTGGCCTCTTCTATTTCTGTTGTTCATCCCCATCTTTTACTCCATTGCTTGTACTCCACACATGGTAGAGAGAGCTGACACAACCACCACCTTGAGGATGATTTTTGGCTCCCAGGACCTACCCAGGATTACCTGAGCCCGAGCCATGAAGCAATAGAGACAGTCTTTCACCCTGTATAAGTCACCATCTGTAAAGGTTGGGTGTTATTATGGTTAACCAGAGTCTTAGTTAATAGTATGTAGATACTCCCTGACCTACAAAAGATCTATGTTCTCCTAAGCTCATTGTGTGTGGAAAGCAGCTCAGGCCTCAAATGCATATTATATATTTACCCAACATCCAGGTTTAGCAATATAACACCTATGCCTGTACCTTGTGACTGCACAACTGATGGAGAGGAGAGACTGGCTGTCATTGTCTAGTGTTAGGAGTAAGAATCACACAATGATAACTAGGGGAAAAGAAACCAAAACTTCAATATTTGAAATAAGATTTCTACTGAATATATATGGTTTTTTTGGCACTGTTATAAAATTGTACAATTTAATAGTGTACCGTAGCAGCATAATTTTGTAATATGTAGATAAATAGATGGATAGACAGACAGGCACAGTGGACCCCAACTGCAGCCTTTCAGTTCTTCATTCTGCTTCCTCCTGCAGCCTGCAGGATGCTCCAATCTCATTTTCCAGCATGTCAGTGGCCCACACTGCTAGGGTCTTGGCATCTCTGTGCTTCCTCTGCTGTCTTGGAACTCTGATGTGAGTTCCTTATCTAGCAGATACATAAAGGAACAAAATTTTTAACAACATCATAAGAAGATATTTCCTTTATTTCAACTAATTAGTCTGATAAAATGAAGTGCTGAGTACCTGCGTGGCTTCTAGGAACTGTGAGAGGTTTGTTGCCTTTATAGGTCCAAGTGGAGAATACAGGGTGACAGTGGATACCACAAAACAGGGAGAATACACAGCAAGGAGACAGAGTGGCAAAGATGGAGGAAAGCAAAGAACCAGAAAAGAGAGAGAAGAGTCACCATGCCTGGACCCATCGTTTGCCATGTCTTAGAGCCTGGACACATGCCAATCTCTGGGGAATATGACAATGAGGGTGGCTCAGTTGGTTGAATGGAGAATCCACTTAGGATAAATTGAAGGAGGGTGCTGGGCCTCCAAAGAGCAACAGAAGATGCTACCCTCACACTTTTCAATTTATAGCGTCTATAGCTTATTTAGAAATTTACTTATTTATGTACCTACTTACTTGTTGAGTGGCATTGAAGTTTGAGCCAAGGACCTTATACATGCTAGGCATGTATTCTATCATTGAGCTGTATCTCTAAAACAGTGGTTCTCAAAACATAGGTCACAACTCTTCTGAGGAAGCTGAATGACCTTTACACAGAGGTTGCCTAAGACCATCAGAAATATCAAATATTTACATTACAATTCATAACTGTAGCAAAATTTCCATTATAAAGTAGCAATAAAAATGATTTTATTTTGTTGTTGGGAGTCATCACAACATGAAGAACTGTACTAAAAGGTCAAAGCCTTAGGAAGGTTGAGAACCACTGTGATAAATAAAATTGCTTTCTTATTTAAAGAAAAACATGAGACAAAATTTCACTGAGTTATGCAAGCTGACCTTAAACTTACTCTGTAGCTCAAGTATAGTTGAATCTGCTTCAGCCTCCAGAGTAGTGGGAAGTCAGGCTGTGTTTCTGTGCTCACCTTATTATAACTCTTTTCAAAACTTTCAAGCCCTTTTTCTGACAAATTTATCTTCAGAACTGTGATGGAAAACAAAGCTACACAATCCTTCATTTCTGCACAATTCCTAAGCTTTGTTCACATGGTGTCAAAGCAGGAAGGCTAAGAGATTGCAAACACAATAGGCCCATCCCCGCGAAAAGCTGAACATTGTAATATGCTAGTTTGGGGCAGTTTATTTAACAAGATGGTGGCTCAATATCTATCTCCCACTCAAATATGGGACTCCAATAATTATCAAGTAATATCTGTCACCATCCTTCCAGCATATCACGTGGCTGCTGAGAGGGTACCACCATTTCAGAGTCAGGAGGTCCCAGACGAGCAGCTGTCCAGGGTCTCCAAACTGTGCTCAATCTGGCCCAATGCAACCTGTCACACTGGTTCTTTTCTCTCTTCAAGATAAACATATCTTTCTATCTCTTCATTCATTCTGGGTCACCAAAGAATCCACTTTGCTATTACTAAATGACTCTGTTGAGTCTTGGGCCAGGACAAACATTTTGGATTTTCCAGACTCTAAATCAGTTAATATCTCCTTTTTCCTCTGTCCTTGTTGGTGACAGGCTGTGCCTCAGTGTACTGCCATTATATTACAATTCTGCTGCCATTTTGTTTTCCAGTTTTGTCTTCAGTAATTTGAACAGCATTTGTGGCTTATGTTCTGTAGGATGCTACACTACAGTTTGATTTGTGTAGCTTTACACTTACCTCATGTGATCAGGTTTCAACTTATGTACCCTAGAACAGTGATTCCACGGAGAGGGGTATCAGCATTGCTAGGTGGCCTTCACAATGGACAAATGTCTGGTTCTTACATCAGGAGTTCTAATTTCAACAGAACAGAGGTGGGTTTGAGAGTCCAAATACCAGACAGGTTTCTGAAAATAGGTTCCCATGCTGTTCTAGGACATGCTTGCTCTGCCATGGAGACTGTAACATAAGGTTTCTGGCTGGCCTAGTCCCACACAGCGTATCCCCATGGTCCAGATCTGCCCTCTGCTGCTGCTTATCTGGACCAGCAATCCCCAAATCCCAAAGAAACATACAGATGCTTATATTAATTTCATCCTGCTTGGCCTATGTCTCAGGCATATTGCTAGTGAGCTCTTTCATCTTAATTCAACTCATTCCCCTTAATCTTTCCTGCTACTTGGCCCATGGCTCACCTGCGTTCTTTTACTTGTTGATTCTTGGGCAGCTAGATTGATCTCTCCTGACTCCACCCTCCTATCAATGTTCCAATTTCCTTGCCACCTCCTATGGTCCCCGCCAGAGGCCAAAACAGTTTCTTTATTTCACAGCATACAGAAAGACATTCCCACATAAGGAGACACCTCTAGCAAGCCTTGGTACCTTGTAGCTCCTCTTTGCTCTGTTGGGTTATATAAAGAGAAAAAGCAAAGACCAGATCCATGATTGATTTGGTGGCTCAGTCAATGTGATATGACTGTAATTCCCTCTTCTCAGAGAAGCTAGGCAGCACACCCATTAAGTCAAAATCCTTCAGACATATTGACATGGGAGAACAATCTGTATTATAAAACTTGTTATATATCCTCTGTCCAGAAACTTCAAAGTGACCCCGATATTAACTCCTGTGGAAAGTGTCAAAGCTTAATAGAAAGATGCTTTTTTTTTTACCTGAGGCTGAGAAAGTCTTAAAAGTTAACATGCAATCAAGTTTGACAAGCTGCAGAATGTCCTAACTCACACTGATGCTGTTTCTGGTACCCTTCCCTCGTTCCTTACAGAGAAGGTAACAAGTCTCCTGTGATGTTATGATGCTGTGGTTCTGTGAATACCACTAGGGAAGTAAAAAAGAGGGAGAAATAAAAAGAAATTCAACCTCTTGCAGAGAATCATGAAAACACTGTAATACACTCTGCTTTTTCACTCAAGGGGACATGTGTCATGAACTATGTGTTGGCAGTTACACTTGGTGTTTATGCCAAATGAGTCACATCGGATGGTAGCAGTAATTTGTTGCTGTGAATGCATGTCAGTGACACTGTGACAGAAACTGCTGGTGATTCATGGCAGTAGGAGTCAGAGGAGACAATCCAGGAGCTGGCCTGAGCATTGGCCCCTCCTGGGTCTGAGCTGCCTTACATTGGTAGGACATTGAAAATCTGCCTCTTCAGTGCTACCACATGTCACCAAGGGATGTGAAGAGCTGAAAATACTTCCAATGTGTGCATTTTCTCTATCAGTTCAGTGTGACCATGTACATAGGAGTGCCCTGAAAAACTCCTCAGGTCTTTGTTCTGCCCTAGGATACCAAATGGAACACTGTTTACATTTGTATTTATGATATATGTATTCCTGTTTGCAAGTATGTGCAAATATAAAGCCTATTGCTTTCATATTCAGAGTTGTTTTTGCTGTTGTTGTTTTCTATATTTACTTGTTTTGGGTAGCTCTTCATCTCATCTCATTCACTGAGATAGGATCTCTCAGTTAAACCCAGAGTTTGAATATAAGGCTAATTTGGCTAGCTAGCTTTCTCTGTGGATCTCCTATGTCTGTCTGTATTCTGGAGTGCTGGGAAAACAATCAGGCTGTCATGCCCACCTGACATTTACATGGATGTTAAAGATTTGACCTTGGTCTTGCTTGTCAATCACTTTACCCACTGAACTCTTTCCTCATTACTAAAATGGGAAAATTTTGATGAGTCTGTAGCCCAGGGTTAATAGTGTTGCCTTGAATTCTTTCTACAGCTGAAAGCTTTTTCATAGCTACCTCTTCAGGAGGCTTTTCTTAATGTTTAAAGGCAGTGGCTGGTGTTGCAGTAACACTTCCTGTAACTATTATGAGGATGGACACTAATGGTGACCTTAAGGTCAAACATCAACTTACTGATTCATTTTTCCTTCAAACCAATTCAATAAAAATAGTGAATTTCTTTTCTTTTTTTAATTTAATTAATTTTTTTTTAAATTTTGGAGACCACATCTGGCTCTGCATCCCAGTCTCAGAAAGGGTTCAAACATATAATCTTCCACTTTAAACTCTGAGTTCTGAGATTAAGAGCATGAGTCCCGATGCAAGGTTTATTCAGTGACATTTTAGTCAAAGTTTTATAGATAAGAAAACTAGGACATAACCTGCTATGTACTCAGGATCATACCAGGTCAAGAGCCAAGATATTCAGACATGACACCTGTGCTGACTGCTTAATGAGCATGCTGTTCCCATCCTGGTGAGAGGTGACTAGCTTTCGGTTGCTACTGGAATCTATTAAGGTATGAAACGTCTTGTGGGTTTCTAACCCAAGACATGGAATAATCATCCCCACCCCATTTAAAACCTTTCATTTTTTTCCTGCCTTTATTTCAGAATCAATCATATACTCCATACACATAACTACCCAAGCTTTTTATCAGTATTTTTTAGGTTCCCAAGTCCCCCTCCCATTTCCTAGATATAGAATTTTCTAGAATGTTTCAAATCCCATAGGACCTTTCCCCAGAGCTTTCTTCATCTTGGAAAGGTACTCTTTTATGTTCCCATTTCTCTTTCTTTAATTCAGCTGAATTATACTTCATCAATTCCCAATGTGAGGGTCAAGTTCTAGTTATACATACACTAATTAGAATTATGATTTTTGAACCCAAGATGAGATCTGGGACACAGAAACTTTACTCTGGCCACTTCTATTCATATGCATCTTACTTTCTATTTGCCAAGGATCTGGCCTACAGTATGAGTTACAACATACTCAGCTGCCTTGAATGAGGCCAGCAAGCAGGAGAGGATGGCATAGGCCCCTCTTTCTTTCCTCTCAGACTTTTTCCCACAGCTTCAGCAGTGTCCTCCTTCTTCCAACAGGAGCTTGTCTCTGCAAGCACAACAGTTACCAACTGCTCTTAGGCTTCTCCAGCCTGTATTAATTCTTCTGTTTTCAGGGCCAACCACTGTTGCTCCTTTGCCAATATTGGAATCATATACATGAATTCTTAACTTTTCTGGGACCCTGAACAATGAAAACCCTTTATCCAAAATCATGTCTTCCAACTACAAATGGCCAGCAGCAGGCTTTCCTATTCACATAGCCTGGACCTCACAAAATAACTCTCACAGTACTGTGATAGCAATGAAGACTTAGTACTGTTCAAATTCTCAGAAAGGTTCAATGAAAAAGGTTCTGTTTCACTACACCATCTCTGTGGCAGGTGGCAGGTGCTTATGCATCACAACACTGGGTTACCCAGGATACCACATGGGGGCACAGGGTTATTTTCCTTCTCAGCAGCACATCATGTGATTATTGATGGACTTGCTTCACTGGAAATCTATTTGGTTCCTAATAGAAAGCATGGGCTCCCCAGAACTAAACCAAAACAGATGCTTTTCACGTAAATGAGTGAATGAATGCATAAAAAATGAAAGAAAATTGTCAAGAGTCAAGGATCATTGTATAGGTATAGAACAAGCAAGTGGAAATTATTCTCTATTCTGATGCCCAGAACTTTCAAAGAGAACCTTCTACCTGCTGGAGCCAGCTGAAATTTGAGGGGCAGATTCCTACCTGTACATGTTTTCTTCTGTGTTGTGCTACAGCCTAGAAGACAAGGAGGCATTGAGTGCTTCACCCCAGCTGAGCAAGCAGCTGAATAGAGAAATTGGGGTTCTGGACATCCCACCCGCTGCTCTCTTGACTAGACCGCATGAGCTGTTTACCTCTGCCCCTGCCTGGACCACTTGGCTCTTCTTGACTCAGACACCAGTGATTTTTTTCCTAGGATACACACCCACTTGTTCCCCAGGGCTAAGTTTCTTAAGGCATGTGGCTTTTTCTGGAATTTTCAGAGCTCTGGCTCTTCACCCAGGGCAGAAGGATTTACGTAGATAAATTCCCACCTTGAGGGGCCAGTGGGAGTCTCCAACTTCTCATTATGGTCCAGAAACTGGTTTTTCTGCACCTAGTTTAAGAAGCGCTCAGTGGACATAATGCAGAAAGCTAAGTGTGCAGAACATAGCCCTTCTCTGTAGGAAACTTAAATTGAACTGAGAACAGAAAGCAGGGAGCTGATTCTACACTGAGTGCGCACACACATGGCAGGGAGAGCAAATGTCATCCTCATTCCTCTTCCTTTACCCCACCCCACCATGCTGCTCTTTCTATTTATTTTCAATAAGCTAGTGTTTTCTGGCGCAAACAAAAGTAAACAGACAATAAACAAGCTGTGGAACTTGGTGGGAAAATTTTAAGCTAAAAAACTCAAGGGGGTGGTGGGGGAGAGAAAGGGCACAGGATCAGAGTAAATAACCAGTTAGGCAAACATTTTAGACCAAAATAACCAGGATCTTTTGGCTAGTATCCAACCTCACTGCTGGTAAAGAGGCTAAAGTGGATTAAATGGACCAAACCTGGATTGGGAACTATTAAGGAATTTCAGGTGTTGTTATTTCTTTTCACAAAAGTGTGATAGACAAATTTTTACTGAGAGATTTGAAGATCCTCTACCTGTCGCTACTATTTTTGTTCCCTGCATTTGAAGTTGATGTGTTTAATGTGTGCTTCTTCTCAACGTATGTGTGTATTTGTATACATGTATGTGCATTACACACATATACACAGAGAGAGAGAAAAAGAGAGAGGAAGGGAGGAAGAGAGAGAGAGAGAGAGAGAGAGAGAGAGAGAGAGAGAGAGAGAAATTTCTTTTCTTGCTGAGCTATGATAGTAAAAATGATTAGTGGAGTTGAAATCTGTATAAATGCACAGAGCATTTTCTGCAGTGTTTAGGAGAGCTGAAATATGCAATAATTGATTTTAACATGCATTGTAATTGGTTCCACATGCATTGCTGTCAACTGTGATACATCATAATTAAACTGACATGCTCAAAAACTGGCCACTGAAATGAGCGCTCACCGAATGCTCCAACTGTGCACAGCTTGTGGCTTCTCCACTTCCCTTGCTTTTCCTTCAGGTCCCTGGTTACTGAGCTTGGCTTTGCTGCTGCTCCTCTCCGTGTTCCTTCCCCCACCCCAGTCCACCTCTCAAATTTAAAATGAACGTCTGTAACGGATTCCGGCTCTTTCTTCACCTCCATTTTCAGATGGTCACATATCTTAGCAGGGATAGTCAATGCAATTTCCTAAGTCATCATAAATCAGATCTAAAACCATAAAATATGGTCAAAAATTTGACATAAAATAAGATACAGTAGTACACTCAAAGGAATTCCATATTTTAGACCCTCAACCCTCAACTAAATCATGCTTAAACTTTAATTAGGCTATTCTTTTGGATGAAGAAAATTTAGGGTATGGAATATCTGTATCTGGTCTCTCAGTATGTATATTATGATGTCTTGTATTATTTCTGCTTCTTGTATTATAGCTGTCACAGTATTTACGCACATTCAGAATGGCTTCATCTCAGGAGTCTGATCATGTGTGTGAAAGGAAGTAGAACTAAGATATGAGGTGTTGGTGTTAGGTCCTAGCTGTCTCATATTTGATGGCACCAGTAAAGCTGTCTGCTGTCAGCTTTCTCCTTGCTAAAATAGAAATGACACTGAGATTTGATGGTTGTATCACAGCTTACAGCAGTAGGATGGCATGGAAGTACAGTTATCTAGAGACTTCCACTCTGGGTCTTAATAAGCCATGTTTGTCTTTGGGATTTGTGGTGCCATTGTTCTGTGTTACAACTGTTCTCTATTCTCTGCCCTGCTCCCTGCATCTCACCCAGCCCTTGGATGGTGAAATGCCCATCAACAAAAGTCAGTTGTTTATTTATGCATGATCATGACCAACTGCAAGGCTCCATAAAACTAATTCCATGAGAAGGAATGTGGCAGCCATCACTCTCTTTTGACCTTTCAAATACATTCTTTTGCTTGTTCCAATCATGTCACTGATAGCAATTCCTAATTTCAATAGCTTAACTTAGAGCCTTGAGATATAGATCTGGTCAATTATGATATGTCTTCTGTTTGTCCACAGAATATAGTCAAGTTGTGAAGAATGACCATACTGGGTCAATGAAGGCTATTTTTTCTGTGTTTCAATAGCCAACAGCTTAGAGACAAACATCTCTCATCTCCAACAAATAAATGCCTTACATATGTGCACCTTTTATGAATGTCTATAAGCTGTGGGGACAGATGTCTTGAGAGTAACATTCTATCACATGAAGAAAATCACACTCTCCACCATGTGATGGAAAGAGATATTGAGGCCCATGCCTGTAAGGAGACAAGTTAGAAGAGTTGAAAAAATGTACTATACAAACCAGAATTCCTATTGGAGTCTTATACCTGAGTAAAATCTCACAAGGGAACAACTGTCTGAAGATACAAGGTAATTGGGAAGAAGGTGCCCTGTGTTACTTTCTGTCTCCCTCTTTTTCTTTGCCTGGAGGAAAACATCTTGATTTAATGGCCAGGATCCAAGCAAGAACCCAGTCACTGCTCCAATGGCCATCCCATCAAGGATCTGGATTCTTTTCTCTTTTCCTCTTATTTTACGTCTTTATTCTGTATTGGCTCACACTTCCCTTGATAATTTAATGTTTCCTTCTACCTGATTCCCTGGCCAGCACAGCCTCAGGGTGGCAAGCCTTGTCTGGTGTTTTTGTTTGTTTTTGTTTTGTTTTTTGAGCAGCTTTCAGATGGTATGTGGTATAGATACAGAGGGGCTCAAACTCACATTGCCTCTGAAACTCCAAAGGCCTAAACCCAGAGCATGCCAGGTCTACTGGTTAGTAATTCTGAGCCAGGAGATTCAGTTGTGGTAGGGACCCTGCATCTCTCATGCAATCCTTGGTTATGGTTATACTGGCATTTAACCTGGGGCTGGTGTTTGGATCAGACTTTGAGCACTGCTGTGGTTTATGGATATGAAATTACAGACCAGCTATGCCACTCAGGTACTGACTTTTGAGCAGTTCACCACTGTAGGTCTCTCTCTTCTTACCCTTCCAGACATTGAGGGCTTTGAGCTAGGAAATTGTGAAATGTGGCCCATCCTCTCTTTTATTATTGTTCCCATTTTTCTTTCTTCTCCATGTCATGTTCCGTGACCATGCTTTGCTTCATGGACATAGTCTTTCCCCCCATCCTCAAACCCTTCTCATTCTGGTTTTTGTTTCATGTTAACCTCCTCTCTCCAGCTATAAGAACTTTTTTCTCTTTTCTACTTTAGAAGTATCTGGCTCCTCTTCTGAAAAAATAATTGACAAACTATTAAATAAAATGCCAGGTCCTCTGGCTCTCTCCTATCACTGGGCAGCAGAGGACTCATCGGCTCCTGTAGGAGCCAAGAGCCTTTATGGTATGTATACTCTGTAACCTCCTAGTTGTCTCTAAGCTTAGTACCTTCTGAGAAACAGAACAACTACTCAAACAGCTCCATTCTAGAAAAATTACACTAGTCTTGGGAAGACAAGGCCTCTGCCACTTTACCCACTAGCCTGTGTCCTTTACAACGGAGCCATTACTTTTCTGAACACTGGCCCTTGCAGGGCCCTGGGAAGACAGACATCTGGCCACTCAAGCTACATTGTTGGGAAGATTGACTCACACCCGCATAGAGAGATCCATAATGCAAAAGACAATTCTAAGTGAGGCTTTGCTCACCTTTTAGTTGCTGGTAAAACTCAAGCATATCCATGACACATTTCTTCTGGTTTCAGAAAGCATTAGACATTGCCCTGTCACAGTTTAGATATCACTAACCAGGGATGGAAGGTTTCTGTTTTAAATCTCTTGAACATTTTTCCTTCAGAGTTCTCAAAGGAACAATCAGATTTGGACCAAATTTGATATATAACTTGAGACTTATCAAGTTACAAGAAGGTTTAGTATGCTACTAATATTTTGTGAAAACTATTCTGAAATTAAGCTGAGTGTGGGCTTCAGGATGGACATTAACTTAACTTGTGAGTCTGTAATCAAGAAGGGTATCCTCCCAAAAATTCCTTAAACTAATTACAAAGAAAAGGTAATTTGAGAAATGGTTAATCAAAAGTCAGACACAAGATGTACTGAGGACTTTCCAGACCCATTCTGAACTGTGGAGCATTACAGGGTGTTTGAAGGCTCTTGTCTCTTCTCTCTGTGGTCTATGAGTATATAAGAGCACTCTGAACTTCAGAGCATGTGATTTGGGCAAGAATTTTTGAAGTTCTTCATTCTTCATCTCCTTTGATTCAGGAAGGGCTGGAGGTTCTGCATGAGCAGCCAAAGCTGAGTATATTCAGGTGAAGTCTGCAGAGCAAGAGCTGGAATATGGTGGGTATGAAAAAGACAGTGTAGAAGCAAGGGTTTCTCTAAGAAGGAAGAAATAGGAGCTATCTTGATTGAACCCTCCTCCGCAGAGCAAAGCAAGGGAAAGAGTCATGTCTTCTTAGGAGGCCACTGTTCATCTTGATAAGGCCCCTTAGCCTCCATAAAATCTGGACTACCTAAATTTGGCAGATGGACACTATTTTTCTCCTAAAAATGAGAGGAGAAAACTCTAAGTGATATTTTCCAAAATTCAATGTTCATGAAAAGTACCTGTATCCTTGTTCATGAATAGCTTCTGATTTGGTTGCTCTGCTTGAATCAGGTCATAGAATCTGCATTCTTCAACCATCCTATGTGGTACTGGAACTATCTTATGTACTTCTGAGTTCAGTAACAAGGACCAGAAGGCTGGGAGACACTTTTAGTCATCCTCAGAGGTAAGGATGAGGTATTATCAGGTCCAATCTGACTCCCAGAGCTGAAGGCTTTAGGGAGTGGATAACTGTGCAAGAATAGATGTCTGTGCGTTAAACATGAAAGTTTTGGGGGGGGATCCAATGAATGGCATTATTTTACCCTACTGAATGTAGGAAGGCAGAGACAATCAAGGGCTGTTGGGAGGTTTTCTGTGTTTGCTCATTTTTGAGTTAGTAAATTTACAAATAAATAAATAAATAAATAAATAAATGATAAATAAATAAATAAATAAAAGAGAAGCTACTAATTATGGAGGAAGTGCCACAAAGGAAGAAGGAAGGTAAACCTAACTCTTCCATCACTCTCTCTAGATCCTCATCCCAGCCCTTTGCCAGCAAGTTATGAGTACTTGGGCCGAATTCCAAGTTCCCAAAGTTCAAATGTGGAAAAATCCAGCTAATCTCCTGGAAAATCTCCTGACATGTACTTTTCTTTAAGAGTCTGGGCAGACTGCAAGCCTCTCCCTCTCTTTTCTCCCCTCTTCGGCACAGCACTCTGCAGGCTTCTTTCTGAGGATGGGATCTCCTCCCTGGCTGGGTATTGATACCAGATACACAATGGAATTTGTCAGGGCAAAGCATGTTTTACTGCTGACCCATTAACTCAGTTAGTGCATTAGGAGGGGGTGGGGGTGCTGATTCTGCACATTCGATTTGGGCTGTCAGGCCTGATTTGAGCTTATTTCTCATTGAGTATTCCATATCAAAGGCTGGGATAATAGAATTACAGGACATTAGGACTTTCAATCTGGAAGGGACCCTGGAGATCATTTAGTGCCGCTTGCTCGTTTTACAGATGAGGAAACTCTTATTTTTTACTTTCAGGAACTCAAGTAACTACTCAGCCTTTGATACATGCATGAAATCACCAGCTCTCATGTATGGGAGCTCTGTGTGCCAATGAGGTGAGCCAAGAACAGAATCTTCCTATTGAGTTATTCTAGATGTCGGCTTCACCTTCATCAAAGTCTGCCATGCACACCCTTCTGAGCAGCACTCGCTCTCCAGGAATATGCAGATGCCTTGGATCTGACAATGGCTGGGGAAAAAGCATGGTGTTTTTACTTACAGGGTACTTTTTACAGTTTATTAGCAAAGGCATCCCTGGCGTCTGCAGCAGATGGTACCCAGGACAGGCAGCTTTTTCTAAGGAATCTAGCTGGATTTTAACTGATGAAATTTTCTGTATCATTTGGTGATCATATTTCAATTCAGACTTTTGAACAGGACAGATTGTCCACCTGGATCTCATTTTACCACATTTTATTGATGGTCTGAGTCAGATCTTTCACGTTTGTGCTAACTGACCTTGAAGGGGTAGCTTGTTGCTTAACTTTTATGACATAGACAAGCAAACTGCTTGCAAATTATGCAACACAATGGTGATGAACAATGAATTAGAACTCTTTATTAATATTTATTGCCTTTATTTAAAGAATTAGTGAAGACTGTAGATCATAGCCATCTTTTAAACAAAAGTTTCATATTAATTTTGATTCAAACACTCATATATGGTAAGTACTAGGCTTTTGTTGGAGAATCCTAGGTCTATGCAATGTTGTCACATAGTCACCTTCTTATTGCTGTTCTAATTCTGTGAATATTGGCCACCTTTGCCCTTCTAGCTTTGTTGTTCTCAGTAATTCTCAAGAGCCACTCAGAAAATCATTAGGAGTGCATCATCTGAAACCTAATACCCAATGGTTACAACTACTGAAGCTAGATAGAGGTCCTACTCAAAACCTCAATACAATCAACTCTCATACTGACGAACTGTCAGATACTAAAATTCTTAGCTCTCATTCTTCAAACTGGTCATAAGAACAGAAAAGAGTCCAAAGTTTGGTAGGTTATAGAGAAGATTTGGTATACAAGATGGCCAACTTGCAGGGTGAGGTCTTCAATCAGATTCTGGAGTAAAGAAACGATATCAGGAGGAACTCAGACAATTCAAAGTATGAATATTAGTTTAAAATGATAGAGCTACATCAGTTTCTGAATGATAATAAAAGATTCCATGGAGGTAAAGTGTTATCAGTGGAGGACACTTGCTCCAGTGTGGGTGGTCTAGTCTCTGAAATATTTCTAACAGGCTAAAATTTGAAGGATATTTAAAAGAATACCTGTTAAATCCATTCAGATTTTTGATGTCGTCTATTTTTTAAAATAGGATTGTGACAGCCTGATATATTGAGTATGGTTTCCCATTCATCATTCCATCCAGTGCTCAAAACAATTCTGAGCGGTACATTTTACATTTAGAGGCTTCGAAAATAGAGAGACCAAGGTTGGAGGAAATGGTCTCTTCTTTGTTCATTGAGATTCTCTGCCTTAAAAGTAGCAACTGTATTCCTTCTACTCCTGACCTGTTTGGATCTAAAGACATGTTCCTTTCCCTTCCTCACCTGCTTCTTTGAATCTGGCTTCCAGAGATGGGCAGAAGTTGTGGCAAAGCAGAGAGATATGAAGGGAGCAAGTGTGAGGAATTCAGTGACATGTCTGGCTCCTGGTGTCACAAAAGTTCACCAAAGCGCCTCTACCTGCCTCTGTCACCTCATAGGCTGTGGTCTGAGCTTCAGATGGATCACCCTATTTTCTTGTATTTACCTGACAGGAGAATTCCCTCTGCTGTGGTGTGATGGGTGGGTGTGGCCTCAGCTAAGCAGAGGAGCAGCTGCAGATCTTGGGCAGGACTGACTCACCTGGAGGAACAGACAATGCCACCACCTCAAGTTTAGCCATGCCCAGTTCTCTGCACCCTCTTCATACCTTAGTCTCAGGGTTGAGTGGGGGGAAGCTAGAGACATGGAGTCTTGGCCCCTTGAAGACTGGACTCTGTAGGTAAGAGGAGAGCCTGAAAACCTATATTCTAAATCATCTATTGGTCCTTGACTCTCTTTTCTGATTCCAAATTTCAGAAGACTGAATTTTTGCTCTTTTTTGTAGAAAATATATAACTCAAGTTCAGTGGTGCTGCTTCTTGTATGTGACATTAATCCACTGAGGAGACCAGGAATCCACAAACTGCATTTGTGGTCAAATGGGTCTCAGCCTGCCTGTCTGCTTTGAAACTTATTAAAACACAGCTACCCCATTTGTTTGTGTGTTTGTTTATCTCCATCCCACTACTGTGGGAGATTGTATGGCCACAAGAACAAAAAGCATAATCTATCCCTTGGTAGAAAAGTACTGTTAATCCATGTGGTCTGTGTATTAATTATATTTAATCCAAGTAGGGAAGGAAGTCACAGTAAAAGATGACAAAATTTTAATGTAGCCAAAAATCTTCTGTGATGCAGTGTGTGTGTGTGTGTGTGTGTGTGTGTGTGTGTGTGTGTGTGTGTGTACACATGCCTACATGTGGGTATAAATGCCTACTTGTGGGTGTGCATGTGTACATACATCTTCCTGCATGAGGATATGCACACACTTGTACATGGGGAAGTGTGCAGGGGCCAAATGAGAGCATCAGATTTCCTCCTGTATCACTCTCTACCTGCATTTCTTTAAGACAGGGACTCTTATTGAACCCAAAGCTCACAGTCTCACCTAGGTTGGCTATCCAATGAACGGGAGTCCACCTATCGCTTCTTTCCAGATGCCATTCTGCCATGCCTGGTGTGTGTATGCTAGAGCTTGGAAATCAGGTCCTCATTCTTATGCATCAGTGCTGTCATCCAGAGCCATCTTCTCAGATCTTAGTCTGACTTAGCATTCCAGGCTGGAACCTAGGAATATGTTGTTTAACAGTGCTTTGAACCGTGCATAGTCTAATTCACAAAGAATATTGGCCTTGACAACAACTAGACCTGGTTCTGATCACCTCAGAGGAGGCCTGCATATGTTTAATTGTTGCTGGATGTTATGTTGGGATCAAAGCCTATAAATCAAAACAAATATCACTGTTTTTGCTGAATTGTGCCCCTCTCAAATTCATATGTTGAATCCCTAACCCTTAGTATGATTGAATTCCTAAATAGTGTCTTCTAGGGCTTAAAATTAAATGATGTCACATGGGTGGGTCCCTAATACAGCTTGTATTCTACTAAGATTAAAATATACCAGAGACCACCCACTCTGTGAATGCAGAGGAGGGAGGCCCCCGGGGACACAGTGAGAAGCTGCCGTTGGCAGTCCAACCAGAGAGTCTTCACCAGAAACCAACCCTACTGCCACCTTGGTTGTGGGTCTCTACCCTCCACCACCCAGGAAAAATTAAGTCACCTAATCTGTGGTATTTGTTAGCCACCCTGAACCAGTTAGTACACTCACTAAATTATAAAAATGAGGAATTAAAACAAAAAATGCCGCATCTCTTTTATTTTGGCTATGAATATAAGCAGGATGGCAGAACAGTCAGGCAGAGACTGAGTAAACCTGAAAAGCAAGACCAGACATTGTGTGTTTTAGGGATGTTGTTGGGGGATGATTGACACACACTAAGCCTCTTTAAGATGCAGCTGATGTGTCTGAAAGCTTCAACTATTGTCATAAACTGAATTAACACATCAACCAGTGCCTCACAACTTCTCCATACTCCTCTGACATCCTCCCTTTACTCAATAAGATGCTGCTACTGATACTGTTTCTGGCACTACAGACCTGTGAACTAATTTACATTTTCTAGAATTCTGTATATGTACACACACACACACACACACACACACACACACACACACACACACTTCATTCCAGGTGTAGCCATTTTTAACTGACTATCTTGTGCCATTGTTTATATCACTATTTCATTTTTATTGCCAAGTAATTTTTCTAGACTGTATACTGTACTGTTGGCCAGGTGTTTGTTTCTAGCTTTTAGAAACTAATTAAAGTGGCTAAAATGGCTGAAAGGCACTTGAAAAAGTGCTCAACATCTTTGGCTATCAGAGAAATGCAAATCAAAACAATTTTGAGATATTACCTTACACCTGTTAGATTGGCTAAGATAAAAGACACAGATAAGAGACTATGCTGGAGAGGATGCAGAGCAAGGAGAAGGAACACTCCTCCATTGTTGGTGGGAGTGTAAGCTTGTTCAGCCACTCTGGAATGCAGTATGGCGGTTTCTCAGAAAACTGGGAATCAATCTTTCCAAGGATTCATCAAAACCACTTCTAGGTGTATACTCTAAAGATACACAGTTGCACTCCAATTGCATTAACTCAACTATGTTCATAGCAGCATTATTCATAATTGCAAGAACCTGGAAACAACCTAGATGCCCCTCAACTGAAGAATGGATTAACAAACTGTGGTACATCTACACAATGGAGTACTACTAGGCAGTAAGAAAAAATGATATCCTAAAATTTGCAGGCAAATGGATGGATTTGGAGAATATCCTCCTGAGCGAGGTATCACAAACCAGAAAGATAAGCAGGGGATGTACTCATTCATTAGTGGACTTTAAACAAAAAGCAAAGCATGTCTAAGCTGCAAACCACAACCACTGAACAGGTTGGGATCTGAAACACCTTGGACTGGCGCCATGGAGCCCACTCCCTCCAGAGGAACACCTGACCCAGTCTTGATGCTTGGGTGAGGAAAGCTGATCTGCCTGGAGTGGATGCTGAACTAAGCTACCTTAGGACATCGGAACCTCCTGCCCTTGCTGGGGAGCAGATAAAGAGATGGGGAGAAGAGAGAGTGACTGAGGGGCTAAGGGGGAGGGAGTTTGAACAAGGAGAAACAGGATAAAAATATGACTTTATTCATAATAAAAAAATCAAAAAAGAAATACAACTATAAAAAAATAAAGTGACTAAAATATTTACTTACAAAGTTTTATGTGAATATATGGATTTATTTTTTCTGCATCTAATGGACAACACATATTTGTTTAGGAGTCTGTCAGTCTGTTTTCCAAGTGACATGCCATTCACATTATTGCTGATCATGTACCACATTAAGAGTTTCACAGTCTTGCCAACCCTTAACATTAGAAATCTTTTGTGCAATGACATTTTTTAATTTGTTTTTGTTGGCACTGATGATCTTCTAATATGTTAAGTTATCACACAGGTGTATTTTTTGTGTATATGAGTATTTGTGTATGTGTATGTCTGTGTGTGAGTGTGTGTGTGTGTTTGTGTATGTGTGTGTGTGTGTGTATGCAGAAGCTAAAGAACAATTTCAAGTGTGTTATTTCACTGGAACTGTCCACCTTGCTTTTTTAAACAGGGTTTCTTCTTGGCCTGGAAGTCCCCTTGGATAGTCAGTGAGCCCCAGGGATCTGTCTGTCTCATTAGTTCTTTATGTTTTATTTTTAAAGAGTAATTATTCTTTTCCACCTTAGTTTTAATTGCCTCATCTTGTTCTAAGTTGATGAGGACTAAGTTTCCTATAAGATCTCTAATTACGCATTTAATTACATAAATTATACTTTATAAAAATTATTTAAAAAAATTAAACTGTCTAACCACAACAGTATGTCAAAGAGGAGAATGCAGCTCATGGTGTGTATCCTTATTTATTTTATTTTATTTTTTGATTTTTTTCAAGAAAGCGTTTCTCTGTGTAATGGTCCTGGCTGTCCTAGAATTTGTTTTGTAGACCAGGCTAGCCTCAAAATCACCGAGATCTGCTTGCCTTTTCTTCTCCAGTGCTGGGATTAAAGGCATACACCACCATTGCCTAGCTATCGTACCCTTATTAATGTGCTACTGCATATGACTTCCTAAAATTTTCTCTGAAGTTGGCAGCTTAAAGCATCATTTGTATTTCCACAGTTTCTGTGACTAACAATTTCAGTGTACCTTAGCTGAGGGTTGAGTCCCAAGGCATCATATTCATATCACAAGAAATCAACAGCGATGTAAACTTGAACTTAACCCATTTTCTTAAGTCCTGGGAAAGATTGTGTTACTGAGAACTAAAACTCTTGATTTCTAATAGACAACACGTTGGTGATTCAGATAATTTCTGTTCATAGCAACTTAACAATGCAAAGTATATAGGCTTTTTTTATAAGATCTATCTAGTTTGCAATATAGTTTTCTTACTATTTAAAATTAAAACCTGGAGCTGTAGAGATTGCTAAGTGGTTAAAAGAACTTGCTTGGAGCTGAGCCTGCAGTACACGCTTGATGGCTCACAACTGCCTCTAACTCCAATTCCAAGGGATCCAATGCCTTTTTTGGTACCTGCAAACGAGTGGTTCACATAAAAATTAATAAAAGCAAAATGTAATCTAAAATATATGTTTTAATGTGTGTTTAGATTACAAGTGAATTAGCCGTGAATTAGCCACTACGCAGCTATTATCTAGAGATATGTTTATCAGACCCCTTTTCTCTCCATTCTTCCTGTTTTTCTCCCCTCCTTCATCTTCCCCTCCTCATCTTTCCCCCTCCAATCCCTCTTCTCTTTTTCACTCCTCTTTCTTCTTCCCCACCCCTCCTTTATTCTTCCCTCCATTATTTCTTCTGTATCAAAATCTCACATTGTATCTCAGGATGGTCTGGAAGTTATTGGCCTAGCTCAAGATGATCACAATATCACACCAGTGCCCCCAGCCCAGCTTTCCAACACTAGAGATACAGGAATCAGGCCCTGTATGTAGCAGGACTATCTTTCCACCAATGCAACAATGTGTAATTAATCAAAAGATAATTAGGCTTGCTGATAAATTACTTGTTTCTATTAGTGGCCTGTTTTTTTTTTTTTTTTAAGTTCTTTTGTACAAGATTGGCTTAACTAGAACAACCCATCCAGAATTTCAATATGATCTCCCAGAGCCATTTTATGGAAGTAGCTGCATTTCCACACAGCTGCCCAGAGCAGAGACAAGAGGTTTGTAGGGCCAGTCTGCTTGTCTGATTTCATTGTAGCTTAAAAATTATTTGGGATACAAAGAAAAAAGAAAAGCAATGCAAAGCTTACCTAAGAAGGTCCAGGCTCCATGAGCAGCTCAGGGTGCTGCAAAGCTAGTCTAGTAGGGATCAGGCATGCATGGGAAGCAACTGTTCTTGTATTGTTTTGAAAATCAGGACCCTTCCACAGAGAAAATTCTTAGGATTCAGAGAAAGTCCTGAGTATTGTAGAAACTGGATCTTCATAGACAATTGTCCTTAGGAAAATGGAGACCCCCATCTCTTCATGGTCTCTCCATTCATTCCACTTTAGCATTGCCCCCAGGTATGTCTGTGGTTGATGGGTTCTTGGGCTCTAGTTAGGCGGTCCCACATAGGACATTGCCATTTACTCATGGGGTTTTATTTGTGGCCTCAGGCAAGGCCAACTACATTAATCATGAGCATTTTTTTAAGTAGTGCAAGAGACAAAAAGCTAAAATTTGGTTTAACAAATTGAAGAATTCTTTTGACGGCCTTCCAGAATTTCACTTAACCAGAGGCTTTCTTGGTGAATGGCAGAGGATGGGGGTGGGGTTTGGGGACAAGAGTTAGGGACATACAGGAAGCAATGTGGTTATAAAGGAATGCAACCACTTATCCCTTTGGTCCTTCCTTCTTTCCTCCTCTTTCTCCTTATTCTTTCCTTCCCTCTCCCTATTCATTTTCCTCTCCTAGTGATTAAAGCCAGGGCTCTGTGCAAGCTAATCAGGTACCCTGCCACTGGGTTATCCTCCAGCCCACAACTTCTCCATCTTGCCCTCTATGTGCCATTTCTATGTGCTTAGGTCAGACTAGTGTCAGTTTTTAACACAATCTGGAAATTGGCATGGTTTTGTAAGAATTCTATTTAATGCAGCTTATTTTCATGTGTACTTCAGCTCAAAACCTCTATTATATGCTCATTAATCTTATTCAGTAAGGTGTTACATGACAAGCATTAATGCTTTCTTATGAAAGAAATGATTGCAAAATATCAGCAAAAGCCCCCTATAGCCACTTTGACACAGCTAGATTTGTATAAATGAGATTTCAAGTTTAGTGGACAAATTGGACTCTGTGGTTGTATGTGTATATATATAAACATAAATATACATGCATTTGTTAAATAGTCTCCTTTAAAATAGCACAAAAGGTTTACACATATGTTGGTAGGAATCACCCGGAGAACCAAATCGCACATAAAAGCCTCCATACAAAGGAGGACCGTTATGCTATAAATAGTTCAAGATGAGCTTCCCTTTGAACAACTCTGTTTTGTTATCTGGTATTAAGCAGTTTTTATTCAGCAACTTCACTTCTGTTCCTTATTACCAAAGAGTTATTGTGTTTTCACTTAAAGTAAACTTAACTTTTAAAAGGAATAGTAAGAAGGAAGTTTTGTTGCTGTTGGTTTCCTTTTGTAAATAAATATTTACTCAAGGCATGAAATTTCTCTTTGAACAATGGAGGCCTCCAATGGGAAAGATTCTCCAAGCTGCAGCATACTCTTGTGGCTCGGTATGATTACACGCTCAAATGTCATCATGAAACATGTGTATTGTAATAATAATTCCAAAATCAATCTGTAAATAAAACAACATCTATAAATGCAGGCACATGTGACTCATGTGTTGAGATTTTGTTTAAATATTATGGGACATCTCTTTTAAAATATTGAAAATTTACCAAGAATGGCCACTTTAGAAGCACTAATGATGTTGGCCTGCTCTGTAATACAATTTGATTGTTTGATATCCATAATCTTTTCTGGAAGTAATTAAATTTGGTTATTTATCTGAAAAAAATCAATAGAATGCTATACATAAGATACTTTAATTAGAACAAAATTATTCAAGTGTTCAAAGAATTACTATTTGTTATAATATAGTGAATCTTAAATTTTAAATTTATATAATCAGAGAGTGATGTGCAAAAGGTTATCCTCAAAGTATTTGTAAAATTTCAATTATAATGCTCTTTATCTGTTTCTAGAATAGGAGAAATATTAGAAGCATAAATATTCAAACTAGGGATTTATTTAGAAGATAATGAACATCATAAGTAAACCACAAAGAAACAGATTATACACCTTTCTCATTAAGTATGATTTTCATGTGAAACTTTAAAGTTGCATTAGATGCCTGTCTAGTTTCTAAGTTGAAAGAATCACATACACAAATGTATGTGTTGTGTGCTTGTACTTTGTAAGCATATCTAATACTTCACACATATATGTAAAAAAGTAATATAAATTGTTTAATATTGTACATATTCATCAATAAAATTAGGACATTTTAAAATAATGTGAAAATTTGTGTCTCTAAAAGCACAAAGAGATAAATTAATCAGAATATCCCTCCATAGATGCACCACTTGACAGGGGAGGTTTGCTTTCTAAGTATTTGGAGTTACCACGCGTTCTAAGAACATTAGTTACTTTGCTCAGTTAGTTTTCTGAATGCACCTGCTAATTAAAAACTCTCTGTACTTGGCTGTCCTCGCTTCCTGTATTGCTGATGTAACAACAATCCACAGGCCTTTGAGGTTCTTCTGAGGTCCTCAGTGCTTGGGGACAAAGAGAAAGAGAGAGGGGCCCTTTGTGGGCTTGAGCTGATAGAGCTTCCAAATGGGACTTTGGGTCGTTTGTGTCAGTCAGGGCTCTCATGCTGTGATGTCTGGGGCTCATGTCATGCATCTGTCACTCTTGCCCAAGTAGAGACACTGATTTTTGTTTTTCTTCTGCTATTGTTACCTGTTTTGTCTTTTCCCATATTTTTTGATGTATTTCTCCCTTTTATTTTAAATCATTATTATCTTTGGACTTACAGAGCACTTCCTGTTGTTAGCATATAGGTGGATTATTTCATCTTGCTTGATAAATATCTAAGTGTTGACTATTATTTAAACAATTCAATAATTTATCTCCATTATTGATAGAGGTAGACCTCTATTTGGCATTATTAATTTTAAAATTCTTCCTGCGTGTGTGCATGCGTGCCTGTGTGTAAAACACTTTCAGGAGTATGTGTTGATGGCAGAGGGCCTGCCATCTTGTATTCAGTGATTGCACTCAGATTGTCAGTTGCATGTAAACATCTCCATCTTGTGTTCCAATTTTAGTTTATATTTCTTGTGCTTCAGGCCATCACATGTTTCTACCCCTGTTTTCTTCTGCATGCTTTTCACTGCATTTATCTCTCCATATCTGTGATTTCCTTAGCGAAGGATTCATCCAGCCATGATGAGTGGAGAATATTAAAGAGCTGGGATTGTGGCTCCCTTCCTCAGTCCAAGCATTCATCAGGCTAAGAAAGGAAGATGATAACCACAGATTCTAAAATAACAAAGCACCATTTCTCTCTGGGGCCAACTATCTATTTTCTTATTTCTCTTTCTGTTTTCATGTGTTCTTTTTGTTTATGTGTTTTTAGGAATAGTTTGGAATTTTAAATAAATTCTAACACTCGCATATTTGTTGAGAAGCATTTTCCTGCAATGAAGAATGTGCTTTCTTTGCCTGCCTTGTGCCTTTCTCATGAAAACTAGACAATTTCAGTTATGTATTATAACTTCTGCAAGTTTTAGTCCTTATAGCCCTTGGATTTTATCACTGTTTATTTACCTTTTAGGGACTGGTTGAATCATTTGAGCAAACTCTACCTGTCTTAGTGCTAGGCCCCTGCTGGGTGAGGCTACTTCAAGGGGTAGCCTTCTGTTACTATTGTATGTTTTTGAGATCTCTCCTCATGTCTCTGACTCATTTTTTGCTTTGACAAGATAGTTTGATTCTTCTTTTAAACCATCCTAGTGATTTTCTTTTCATATCAGAATTCTACTTAGCAAAGGCAGAATTTAATGTTCTGCATGAAGACATCCTTTCTATCCACTGTACCTTGGTTTTCTAAACTTCTGCTGAATCATTTGTGATAGCTCCTTTGGCATTTCTGGATCCTGCATACAACATCTGGGCCCTCTCAAAGGCAGTTTCTATTACCCCCTTTTCTTGTTTCTTTACATGTGTTGTGTTATGTTGTGAAAAACTGAACATTTTAGATCATATGACACAGCAATTAGAGATTCTGATTACTTTTCCCTTGTCAGAAGCCATTAGCTGTCTCTGGGTGTTGTTATGTCATCTGTACCACAGTGTGGCGAGAGTTACTGGGTGAATCCCACTCCCTCCACTGAGTGCCACCTTTGACTCATTGCCCAGCTTTCACCTTTGTGTTAATTTTGGATTCCTAGCAGTCATCACTAACTCTGCATGCTAAGTATTTACCCAGTGACTGAGTAGTTTGTACATTTAAATCTGTAAGAGTTCCCCCTTCTGCGGGCAAATCTAGTAGCAGCCAGGGATACTCTGAGTCAATCCCACTCTATGGCCACCAGCAGTTCTCATTCCTTCATAGCTGCAACCTCATCCACATGCACAGCCTTCATAATCTTCAGAAAGAAATCTAATAGGTCCTTCAGCAAACCTCTCTCGCTCTTGATTCTCCATAGTCAGCTTTGAGCTCATCAGCTATTTTGTTTGTTGTAACTAAATTTGCAGAGTTATTAGCCTTCTCTCAAATATTTAGCATTAAGAGAACTGTTGTTTTCACCAATGCTCCAAGACTGAACTTCTCCAAATCTTATTCCAAATAATGGAAGACCTTCAGCAAGTGGGTAAAGCTTTCAGGATCTTGACCTTGCCTCTCATCCTGGGAAGACAGTCTATTGCTGTTCTCTACAGGGGCAAGGGAGCCAGTGGGAGCTTGGAGGATGTCAGTCTGTATTATATTGCTTTCTTCTCTGAGTGGCACTAGAATACAATATATTTTTTCAGCATTTTTTTCTTTTTTCCCTTTAACACTACAACTGTCCAATTTGAGCTCTGTTGCTATGATAAACACCATGACCAAAATCAACCTGGTGAGGAAAGGATTTATTTGACTTATACTTTAGAGTACATTGTTGAAGAAAGCCTGGGCAGGAGCTCAAGCAGGACCCTGACAAAAGAAACTGAAGGCTGCTTACTGGCTTGCATCCTTGGCTTGTTCTGCTGTCTTCTTGGAATAACTCATGCCCACCTGTCCAGAGATCCACTACCAGCAGTGGGCTGGGCTCTTTATCATCAATTAGCAATCAAGAAAATGCCCCACAGACATGCCCATGAGCCAACCTGATGGGAGCAGTGTTTCAACCGGGGCTCTTTTTTTCTTATGTGTACTAAGTTGATAATCAAGGTGAGCCATGAACACAACCCAGAAATCATTCTATAATAACATGTAGATATACTTCCAGTTCTTTGTAGCACATTGGCTGGTACTTTAACATTTTTTGCCTCTGTGTTTATGAATGTGTGTGGAACTGACTTATGAGTTGGTATGTGCTGGAATATGCAACTGTGAATTCCTCACCAACTCTAGTTTCTGGGATCTTGCCTATCACAGTTTGGATCTTGACTGTCTCTCAAAGACCCAAATGCTGAAGGCTTGTTTCACACTATGTGACATGATGGCAGGTAGTTGAACATTTTGGGTGTTGGAGTATAGTGAGAGGAAATTAGATCACTGAATGTTGTCTCTTTTTCTCTCTTTCAAAGGTAAACAGCCATGATGAAAAACCTCACCTTAGACTACAAAGTAATTGGCCCCTGACCATTGGCTGAAATGTTTGAAACTGTGGAGCTAAGATAAATGTTTCCTTCTCTGTGTGAGCATGTCTGAATGTGTGTGCAGGTGAATGGGGCAGAGGATAACCTCATGTGTTAGTGTCCAGGTTCTGTTGTTCCTCATTTCTCATTGGCCTAGATTCTGCCTGAGCTGGCTCCAAGGATCTGCCTGTTTCCACCTTCCCGGATTTGGGATTATGAGAGCATGTCTTTTTATTGAGCTTTACATCCCAATCATAGTTTTTTCTTCCTCCTCTCCTCCCATTCCCTCCCCTCCCCTCCTTTCCCCAATCCACTTCTTCTCTGTTTCTGTTCAGGAAGGGCAGGTCTTCCCTGGGTAACTACTAAGCATGGCATATCATGTTGCAATAAGACTAAGCACCTCCTCTTGTATTTAGGATGGGCAAGACAACCCAGTACGAGAAATAGATTCCCAAGAGCCAGCCAGAGCATTAGCAACAACCTCTGCTCCCATTGTTAGGAGTCCCTAAAATAGACCAAGCTATATAGCTATCACACATCTGTAAAGGGTTCATCCCCTATAGGCTCTATGCTTGTTGGTTCAGACTCTGTGAGTTTCTTTGAGCCAGGTTGATTCTGTGGGTTTTCTTATGATGTGATGTCCTTGACCCTCTGGCTCCTATAATCTCTCCTTGTCTTCAGCAGGACTCCATGAGGTAGGTCTAATGTTTGGCTATGGGTCTCTGCATTTGTTTCCATCAGTTACTAGATGAAGGCTCTCTGATGACATTGGGGTAGTCGACAGTCTGATCACAAGGGTGACCTCAGCTAAGGCTCTGACCAAAAGTGGATAGGCAGCTTGAACTTGCCATGTCTTGTCATCAGACTGGTTTTGTTCTGTTTTTGATTGGGATCCTAGGGGATTACACACAGGTCCTTATTCATGCAAGGCAGGTACTTTACTGTCTGATATTACCTAGCTTAACCATTCTTCCTAAAAGTTAAATATGTGTTAGATGTTGTGTCACAGTGACAGAAAGTTGACTGACTCACTATTCAGCCATAAAGGCTCTACAATTACTCTCTATGTGCCAGGCACCATTCAAAGTTCGCTTCAAAGTAAGAAGTTTCTGTTCTGCTAGACCAGTCCCACAGCCACTAAGTCCCAAATGATCACACAAAGACTTATATTAATTATAAACTGTTTGTCCTATGGCTCAAGCTAATTATTGCTGACTCTTAAACTGACCCATGATTCTTATCCATGTTTAGCCACATGGCTTGGTACTTTTTTTCTCAGCACAACATTCTCCTGTTCCTCTGCCTCTGGCTGAAGAATGCTGCTCTTCCTCTTCCCAGAATTCTCCTTGTCTAGTCACCCTGTATATACTTCTTGTCTGCTTAAATTTGTCCAATCATTTTATCAAACCAATATTTATAATGACAAATATTTACAGTGTACAAGATCATAGTCCCACAGCAGAAAGCACCAAAAAAATTAGAAGTATCACAATCTAAGATAAATGTACTTTATCCTCAGAAAGGAAAGTTTTATAATTAAAGTTTCTTTAGATTTTTTTTTTGCTCCCATGGCAACCAATTTGTTTTTACTTTATTTTAGAGGCTGCCATAAATGAGTCTTTGTTACAGCACTGAAGAAACCCTAGGAGCTATGTATGCCTATGATGTTTTAAAATTTACTTTAAGATCAGACATCTATGAGCCAGGTACAAGACGGAGCTGAGTTCTCTGTGTCTTTGCATCTGGGCAAACCTTCTGGAAAATTTCCTAGATCATCTTCTCAGTCATTGGACAGGGCTTCTTTGTTCTACATTCTTTTCTCTGTTTCAATTCAAATGACAAGCTAATGCTTGTCCAACAGACACGTTCACCATTGAGCCATCTCTCCAGCCAGTTGGTGTTTTAAGCACTCTGTAGAGGGAGGATTTCCCTTACATTAAACATGCCAGCTGGCAGAAAGGGTTGCACTGGGGGAGTGGCCTCTGTGGCACTGTTTGGAGGAACCCAAGTCCTGTGTCTAATACTGATGCTTAAAACAAAACCAAAAAAAAAAGGGGAAAGTTACACATTTGCAAAACAAGTGTGTGCTGAAGCTATGGGCTGGAGTTGCTCAATAACACAGTACTTACCTACCATGTACAAGGCCGTGCCTTCCATCCCTAGCTCCGCAAACTAAAATGAGATAACAATAGAGGCTAATGTGGAAAAGGGTTATAGCTCTGGGTCTGCTCTGGGTGTCAAAGTTACCCTCTTTCACCTGTAGGTGATTGCTTGTGAGTGTCCTGGCTTCTTTGGGATATTCTGTATCTGTAACAGATTTGATTGTATGTTGATCTTTTTTGTTTGCTTGTTTGTTTATCTCCAGTCACCTTTATTTTTATCTGACAGTTGTTTCCTTTGAAACGGTGAGAATGTCTTCTTGAATTCACTGGGAGATCTTTCAGTCTGTCTGCCAACACTGGGGATCCTGCCTGCTGGCTAAAAACTGTGAAATGCCTTCACAGCCTGTGCAAGGACGGGAAATGAGTGTTACTGGCCCCAGGAGGCCCTTGCTTCCCTAGCCTCTAAATTTTCCTCTAACTCTGGCTTCAGCTTTCTACAAACCTTAGCTGGTAGCCAAGAAAAATACTTTTAAGAACACCCCTTCAAAACCAGGAAGGCAAGATTTATAAATTTAAAAATCATTACAACAAAGCAAGAATCTGAGTTGAATGATGGATCATCCCTGTCACCTGTAAAGGAGCTTTGTACGTAGAAGGTGACTGCTCCTGTCCATGGATGCTCTGCCTTCAGCAGACCTTTAGGTCATTCTCCATCTTAACCAGAGGCACGTTCCTGGACATCAGGCAAGTGGCATGTTTCAGAGAAGGAATAAAAGGAAAAAAAAAACTGGCTTACACTCCAGACCTCTTAGTCCAAATGGAGAGGAAACTCTGTACATAAGCGTTGGTTCCCCAAAGGAGAGAAAATGAGAAGGCACTTCCTATCCATTAAAGTATCCAAAACATTGCCGAGGGAATATTGAGCCATTCCATATGCTAAGCACGTTAAGTCTAAAGAAGCCAAAAAAACATGTGAGGGACCTTCCTCAAGCACACGAGTTTTTTGAGGAAGCTCAGGGTTCTACAGTTGGTTCTTTGAGCAGGTAACACACTTACTTAGGGACATTACAAGCTAAGCTTACGGTCCTAGGGGACAGCCCTTTCCTATTCTTCTTCTGGCTCACACACTGTACTTGAGTGGAGGTGGAAGATTGACCCAGGAGAAGTAGCTGGCAGGCCTGGACACAGCAAATCCTGGGAGCTCTAGAAACTGCATCAAAGATGGGACAATGAAGAGAAAAACCCAAGGGTGCAATATATCAACACAGTGTTTGCTATTAAGATAAACAAGGGATTTTCAGTAAAAGCAAATATACAAATAACAGCAGACACATTTCTGGAGCTTATTAGCACAATGGATGGATTCCAGGCTAAAGAAGTGGCCAGTGTCATGGGCAAAATGACACAATACGTTTCTTGTTGGTTTTTGGTTTTATGAAATAGTTTGATAGTTGTATTGTTAGTACTATGACTAGACAGAAGGAAACTTGTCACAGGTATATGGATGTGGAAAGGGTGTGGACACAGAGTAATGGGATTCTGTCAAACAAAGTCTGCACCAGGAACATATCCATTGCTAGGTATGTGTATCTCAAGGGCATTTCATAGCTTAATCTGCCATATATGTACTGCTGGAAGATACTTTTCAAAGGCTACTAGTGTGCCCACACAAATACTTTCTACATAATATGCAGTCATTTTCTTTCAAAGAGGGAGTCCTCTAAATTGTATTATTTTGGTAACCATAGATGAAAGTAGGTGTTGATGAAAACCTTAATTTTTAGCTTCCATTTTAAGGTGAATATTCAGAATGTATTCCTCTTTCCAAAAAAGTGTCCTGGAGAATGTATCTCTGCTCTCACATCTCTACCTCCTCTTGGATCTTTTTAGTCCCTTCTTTGCAATATTCTCTGCTTCCTTCATCTCCCCCCCTCACCCCTCCATTTCAGTGTCTCTCTCCTCCTCTTCCTTTCTCCCCTTCCTCTTTTCCTTTCCCCTGCTTTCTTGCCTGTTCCTTTTTCCTCCTATTACCTTTCCTTTCTTTTTTCCCTTTATTTCCTCTTCCACACTCCCATCTTTTCCTCCTCTCATCTCTTGTCCTTCCTCCCTCTCTACTCTTCTTCTGCCCTCCCCTTTCTCATCTCTCCAATAGATACAGGAGTTCTGTCTGAATTAACTGGCTCTGGTTGATGATGTCTATGGAAAGACAATCCTAGAAAGCCATGGCAGGATCCAGACCTCCATGGAAAGTATTCATTGTCATCTCCTAGTACATTCTCAGCATCTTCTTTGTTGCTTTTCATCAGAAAAAATAAAAAAAACTAACAGCTTTGACTCCTTGTTTTATTGAAATGGTGCTTAGGATGGACTATATCATACTCAAAGACAAAATTATTTGATATTTGTGACTGGTCTTTTAAAATAGAACCTCTGAGCTCTGAATAGTATTCACTATAATTAAGTTGATTCTTTTTGGGGAAATGTGTATTGTATTTGTGTAAAATTATAAAATATCAGTAGTTTAGATTTGATGTTCTACTCATATGCTCTTCCTATTCTTTTGTATTATCCTTTGCATAATTGTAAGTTACTACAGCCTCCTAGTTACAAGGACCATTGACAAACATAAACAGTAAGCAAATGCCAGTGGGCACACATTGCCTCCTGTGCCTTGGACATTGCATTGCTCGTTGGAAATGCACCCCAGATTATTCACAATTGTAGAAGCACAAGAAAAGGGCAAGTAGAGCCCCAGGGATAGTAGTGGTGGCCAAATCTACTGACCCATCTGGGAAAGTAAGCCCTTGCAGTATAAGTAAAAAAACAAAAGACATTCATGGTTGGATCCATTGGCCACATGGTCAAGGTCAAAATCTAACCACCTAGGGCCAGATTCAATAAAGACCCGTCTGACTTTCATGCCAAGCCACAGAGGCCTGGAAAAATCAATTTTCTGAACCTTGTAAAGTCTCCCATAGTCAAAGCAAAGTCAACATTCCTCTCTGTTCCCACTGCCGCTGAGACGATACAGAGGTTTGGGTCAGCCATGACCTTGGCTACCTTCAGCAAGTTGTAGCAAAACCAAGCAGAGGGAAAAGGGGGCAGTCCTTCGTGCTGAGAACAGGCATGCTGTAGGCTGCCAAACCCATGTTGTTCACTTATTTGCTTGTATTTTATCAAACAATTTGGGAGACTCAACAGTGTGCCAGGTGCTGGGGGCTGGGCTAGAGGCTAGGAGAATGGAGGTAGAAAGGTATTTGCATTCAGTGAGACATTAGAAGAAAATAATTCTAGTGTAGTGGTGCAGAGGAGCCCACAGGGGTGTGAAATAGTAGCATTCGATTTAGTCTAGAAGACTAAAGCTCTGTTATCCAGGGGAAACAGTGATGTCAGCCTTGAAGAGATGGCAAGAGGAAGACCCACTATATATGAACATTAAATGCAATTATGTACAAAGAATGAGGGTGGGGAATATGGAGAAAGAGAAGCAGGAGGAGATAAAGAGAAAAAAGAGATACAGAGACAAAGATAAAATTTCAAAAAAAGGAATGAATGATGAAAGGGGGTGGGGAGAGAACATCTGGGGAGAAAGAGAAAGAGAGAGGGTTGCTGGATCATGCATTGTTAGGTGGAGAAGGAATGGGAAAATCTTCTAGTAGTAAGCTGATAGGACATGGGATCAGGAGATCAAGTAAAGAGATGAAGGTATGTAGGATAGTGGCCTATAGTTTGGATTTGTTGACTGGACCAGAGGCAGGGCTGTGCAGTCTAGAGCAGAAAATATAGAATGGAGGTCATTACTCAGAGTGAGATGATTTGTGTGCAGGATCTCAGGTTAAAGCATCTCACTGATAGGCATGGAATATGATTCTAGGTCAAAAGCAAAGTGAGAATCATCAGTTTGTAGGTTACAGTTGTAATCAGGGATTAAAATGAGGAAAATTAGCAAAGAGAAAAATCAAGTCAAAAGATTGGGAGACCAGCTAAAGGCAGGAGACTCAAAGGATCACTTAGTGCCAAGAGAGAACAGTGACACTTGACATGAGGATTTTTTTGACCCTCAGAATGGTCAGATGAAGCCAACACAGTGTAGTGGTTCTCAAGAAAACTGAGTCTGGGGCTCAGTGTCAGGCATTCCTGTGAAACGGGGTAGTCATGTAATGCCAGCACAAAGAGGAGTTACTGAAGAGGATGTGTGAGGATGCAGAATAAGCTCGGAGAGTATGGCCTCTCTGCTTTGGGTACAGTGATGTTTGCCTCTTCAAGACAGAATCCCTAAATCAAAGAAATTGTATGATGAATGATCCTTTATTTTGAATAAATCATTGTTCTATGAATGTAAAGGTGCCCTTTATTTGTCACTTCAAAAATGTTCCAGGCGCTATTTCTGCATTTTCGAATAATTTTAATTTTGATGAACGTATTCAATTCTACACATTCATAGAGTTCTGTGAAAAACTTCAACAACTGTATGAATATACAATTTCCATTGATAAAATATAACCAACACCCCTTATCTATTCCCACTTCCCACCATTTCTAACCTCTAGTTAATCCTGAACTGTATTCAATTTCTTTTTCAAGGCATTTATTTATTTTTGTTTTATTGTATGAGTGTTTGTCTGCATGTATGTATGTGTGCTATATGTATGCCTGGTACTACATATGACCAGGAGAGGGCACAGGGTCCCCTGGAACTGAAATTGCAGGTGGTTGGTGTCAGAAACTGAACCCAAGTCCTTGGCAAGGACAGTAAGTATTCCTAACCACTGATCCATATCTCCATATCTCCAGCTCTATATTTTACTTTTTACTGGCAACTTCCAGTATTTATTGCAGTTTTCCAAATCTATTCTTGCCTCTTGCCTTAGTCCAAAATCATGTTCCTATCTGCATTTATGTCTGTGCATCTCTGACCTTTATCTTGTCAGGATTGCTTCAATTTTACACTCCTGGGCCTTTTTCTAATCCATCCATGGCCATTGCAGCCATTGCTAATTCTTCTAATTAATGTCATGCCAATGGACTTGAGAGAAAGCTGCATCTTGACAGCTCTCACTTGGAAATCAAGGCCTAGATAAGGCCACTGTCTAATCTTCCATCTTTTCTTCCAAGCTGCCAGGAAGCTCCATAGTAGAATGAGATCAGAAAAAGCAATGTTACTCCCACCTTACCCTGCTCACTAAGCAACACTGACCTATTCTCCGATGTGCAGTATTAGATAAGCTCCCCAACTTCCTTGACACCTCTTAATAAAACACTGAATTGGGTTCTGCACAACCCAGATGTATTTTATCTCTGAGGTTTCATCATCATACTGAATCTGTGTTTGTTTAAACAAAATGTTGCCTAGGATAATCATAAAAGTGATTACCAGATCACCCAAAGAGAGGGTGCTAAGCATTCACAAGTTGTTTTGAATGAAGCAAGTGGGAATCTAGGCTTGAAGCTAACAAGGAGAACAGGTGTGGGTGTAGTGTAGTATGTGGACACACATATGGAGCAGTCAAGGTAGGGGAAAACTGATGGTAAAAAAAAACATGAGGTACTTTCCAGCATAGAGCTGGGTCATACTTGGTGAGGTTCTCTAGTTCAACAGCTTGTCTAATCCAAGCAAGTTATCCATTGCTGTGTTTGGAATACATCTCCAGAGTTCCTGTGTTGAAACTGGGTCTGCAGTGAAGCAGGGTTGAAAGAAGAGATATTTGGAAGGTGATTGGTCAGGAAAGCTCTGCCCTCATGAATGGGTTAGCCCATGATAATGGCTAGCATAAGTGTGGCTTTGCTATATAAGAAATTCTGTTTACCATGCATACTCTCCATGTCTTGGTATGCATCATGTTAGGTATGATTCATCAAGATAGCTCTCACTAGATACAACTTCAAAATTGTATATACATATGTGTGTATATATGTATTATATATAATTTTTTCATAAATGACCCTGCCTGCTGTAAGTCATTTATATCAAACCAGAGCAAGAGTTACAGTGGTATCACTTGGGCAGCAGTAAATGCCTATTTACTGCAATTTAGGAAGCAGTAGACAATGGCCAAGAATACCATGTGTGAGCCATATCCTTCCCAAGTCTGTTGAGTAGAAAATGTTAGCCCTACATGGTGGCCTGTTCTTTCCCTGTCTACCTCCAAGGTAACAGGGGTGCCTTGTCACTTACCACATGGCAGACTGGTGCTGGGGGAGGTAGCCACAACACAGCCCTCATTGGATGGGAAGCTTTTGCTCATGACAACACACAGGATTTTACCTACCACATGGGTTGACTTCAATTTGATGCACAGGTACAAGGCTCACTGCAAAGTTTAAAAGAATCAAGAAAAATCTGTTCAAAGATTAGCAGGAGATGCCTTCTTCAGGCTTTCTAACATACAGGGTCTAAAAAGCTCCAGGTTTCTAAATACCTTGAGCCAAAAATAGGCAAAAACAACCCCGGTGACATGAAGGTTGGTGTAGGGAGTGGCTGCTGCCTTTTTCTATGCAGTCCTGGTTGTCTTGGAAAATCCCTTCTGCTTATAACTACAGAGCACCTGAGGGAGTTAGATCAATTGCCGACCATTTTGGATTAGTTCACAGTGTGAACCACTCTCTGTTACTGCATGGAGTATCTAGTGGGCTTTCCTAGCACACATGTGTGGAAGACCTATGCAGACCTAATGAATTACCTTCCTACTTTGGGCCTCAGAAGTATTTCTGAGAAACTTCAGCTTCTAGGCAACTGTCTTAATGTGGTATCATTAATACATAACAAGTATGAACTGTTATTGTTTAAAGATTTATGTAAATAATAATGTATTTATTTTATGTATGTAATATATTATGATATTTCATATTTTTTGTCTTGAAACATTTTTAGTCTATTGTTCTTTGACTTTGAAGGACCTGACCTCATATCTTACATATTTCCTATGTATAAAAAGCAAAGCAGATTGGCTAAGGTAAAAGACACAGATGACACCCTATACTGGAGAGGTTGCAGAACAAGGGGAACACCCCTCCATTGTTGCTGGGGGTGTAAGCTTGTTCAGACACTCTGAAATGCAGTATGGAGGTTTCTCAAAAAACTGAGAATCAGTATCCTCAAGGATCCAGCAATACCACTACTGAGCATATACCCTAAAGATGCATATTCACACTCCAAAGGCATTGGCTCTGCTATGTTCATAGCAGCATTATTTGTAATAGCAAGAACCTGGAAACAACCTAGATGCCCCTCAACTGAAGAATGGATTAACAAACTGTGATACATCTACACAATGGAGCACTACTCAGCAGTAAAAAAAAAAAAAAAAAAAAAAAATGATATCCTAAAATTTGCAGGCAAATGGATGGATTTGGAGAATATCCTCTGAGCGAGGTATTACAAACCCAGAAAATTAAGTAGGGGATGTGCTCACTCATTAGTGGACTTTAAACAAAGAACAAAGCAATCTCAAGTTGCAAACCACAACCACTGAAAAGCTTGAGATCTGGAACACTTTGGACTGGCACCTTGGAGCCCATTTCCTCCAGAAGAACACCTGACCCACTCTTGATGTTGGGGTGAGGAAAGCAGATCTTCCTGGAGTGGACCTGGGGACCTCCTGCCCTTGCTGGGGAAGGAGATAAGGAGATGGAGAGAAGAAAGAGTGACTGGGAAGGGCAGGAGGGGGAAGGAAGTTTGAACAAGGGGATACATGAATAAAAAATGAGACTTTAATTATAATAATAAAAAAAGCAAAGCAAATTGGTGGAATATTGCACCAAGGACAAGAATTAGGATGATCTATTTGGTTCTTCAACTAAGTGTCCAGGAAACATGGCTAAGTTATTACAGCTCTCTTGCATTTTGTTTCATTTTCCCAAAAGTGAACTGAGACAGTGTAATAACAAGTTTCTGGCTCAGACTTGCTGGCCTAGCCCCAAGGTTCAGACCAGCTCACAGCCCTGCTGTCGCTTAGCCCCAAACAATCACACAAAGGCTTGTATTAATTTCATGCTGATTGGCCTATGGCTCAGTCATATTACTTGCTAACTCGTAATTCTTAATCAAACCCATGATTAGCCAAGTAGCTTAGTACCTTTTCTCAGAGCAGCATTTTGACTTCTTTCCTCTTCATCTGCTGGTGTTCTTCCTCTTCCCAGAGTTTTCTTAGTCTGGTAGCCCCACCAGCACTTCCTCTCTGCCTTCTGGCCAGTCAGTGGCTTTTTAAACCAGTGGGAGGGACAAATATTTACAGCATACCCGAACATGAACCCATAGCAAGAATGATGACTTGTAAGTTTGTAGGTCCTCAACATGCTCTCCTATTGAAGTAAAGCACATTTGCTTGTTACTGGGAATGAATCATGACATACTTGGGAGCAGAATACAACAGGTCAGATGACATCAGCACATCAGACTTTACTGGGTTAGACCTGATCTAGCACATAGTGTTGACTCGGAGAGGAAAAAACACAGTGAGAAACAGGAAGTAGCTAGGAAAACAGGAAGTAACTGGGAACATTCATTAACTGTTGAATAATTAATTGATAAGAAGGCTTTGTTCAAATAATTTGGCTAAGAGTAGGCATGTTTTAGAGTCTGAGAGAAGGTGAATGGGGTGGACAAAATATAACCACTTTGGAGACTCTTATTTTTTCCATGATTCAATATAAAGAAAACATGATATGTACAAAACATTATTTTTCTGAATATTTGAGAATTATTTGATGATATGTCTTCATCACCCATATTATCTTTGGGTTCTTTAGGGTGCATTTCATGAAACCAGCAATATTCTCTTATAATCACAGGACTATTATTGATGGGGCACTTTCAAATTCTGTATTAAATGTTGTAACAAGGAGTCAGAAAGTACATATGACTAGCTTAGCATGTATATACTGTTAACAGTTTATCTATTCTGGGCTAACCTTCTATTAGACTAAATGTTCCTGAAGGAGAACAAGGTTGATATTGGGAGAAAGTAATTTGACTCAATGGTTCAAGAAATGCCTGAGCCCGGATACACCCATGAGGGAAGAGGTGAAATGGTGATCACAAGAACAGGCATCACAATTTTCAAAAAGGTGGTTGACTACCTTTTGAGAGAGGTAGTGATCATGAATGATTGGCTTTCTTTACCCCCTTCTGTGTGTATAATCTGACTGGAGAAGCAACAAAGCCATACTTTTAGGATGTCAATCCACTGTCTTCTCAGACTGCTGGATCTTTGAATAAAAGGCAGTTTTAAAGATTCGATTTCTGTCTTTTCTCATTGGCATCTGCAAGTAACAGGTAGCAAGAAGTTTTGTATTCAGTTACATTATGAGAATCAGGAAATCAGACATTGTCTAAAGTAGAATCCACATGTGGATTTTGTGGTAGGCTCCAATCACGTTCTATGTTGCAGAATTATTTTCATTAGTCTAGCCTCTAATCAAAGTTTGGACTCAAGCATTTAACATCATGAATCTTCAGTGCCATTTTGTTTGATTAGTTCCCAACCATGACTCATCTTCTCAAATCTGATGTTTCTAGGTAATGCCAGCCAATTATAGTAAGATGTCCTTTAAGCTTCTCCGACGCTTCCCTGAGAGTTATCTGTAGACCAAGTCTTTTTATAGCACATGACATCAGTATGTCCTGAGCATCACCCCAGAAAGTCGGTTTGTTCCAGTCAAGGTGAAAGTTATTTTCCTCTTGGTTAAGAATTTTGGCTGTTTTGTTTTGTTTTTCTGCTTAAAACACCTTGTCCTTGAATTCAGTCTGCCCTGTGCTCACAGTTGCTGGATTGCTCCTGGTTCTGACTTCCCCGCAAAGACAGCCTCACTGCAAGAGCGCCACCTACTGAAACAGAATGGTTTTTCTCCTAGTGAGACAGCATCATGATGCTTTCCCAAACACCTTGTAATGTATAGGCAATAATAAGCTAAGCTTTTCAGACAGTGGGCTGGTATATGGTGAAAAATGGGGTCAAGTCTTCAGGGAAAAGCATTAGAAAAAAAGAAAGTGAAAACCAAATGTGGAAAAGCAGGGTCTAGCACAGTCCCGGGGACCTTGGCCACTGATCATGAGATTCTGTCTCTCGCTCTGACCTCAAAATTTAGTGTTCTGATGGGTTAAGAAGTAAAAATGGGGTGCACTCGGCAGTGAGCCCTGTTGGCAAGGATGGGGTGCCCTAGGTATAGAGCCTCGCTGGTTCTATGCAACCAAGACCCCTCTGCTTCCCCTCCTTTCATCTTTGTAACGTGGCTCCTTACAAACTTTAACTTGTTCCAGCATTTGCCTTATTGTTTGTCTGGAAATAATAAGAGCAGTCTGTCTCGCTCTCTAATTTGAGAGAAAATCTGGCATTCCCCTCCTACCATGAGGAACACTGGGAGGATCTCTATCATTGTCCCATCACACGGATCAGCTGATTCCTCTGCTCCTTCAAACAACTGATCTTCTCGTTACTAATCAGAGGTTTGAACCTGAAACTCTGAAAAGAAATGGACCAGCTCTAGCCTGATGTCTTTATTCATTTATCCGTTTCTGTAAATGTTGTATTTCTTGATGCCAAGAAAGGTGGTGGTCAACTGTAGACCAAGATATTTTCCTTTTGGTCTTGACTTTGAAGAAGTCAACAAGATAGTTCATCAGATGGTAACAAGCTACACAAATCTTGTGATCTGAGTTTAATCTAATGAACCCATGGTAGAAGGAAAATTCCCTAAAAGTGTCCTTTGACTTCCACATGTTTGCTGTAGCACACACACACACACACACACACACACACACACACACACACACACACGAGCGGCTGTATATAGCTGTTCAAAAGAGTGATGGAAAACATCCCACTCAGTTCCTCACCCCAGCCAAAGGAAGAACTAACATAAATGAATTAAATCTGCAATATTACCTTATTGTGATTAATAAAGCTCATTTCTAGTAATATGAATCAGAGGATAGATTGGGATCATCTGCAGTGTGGAGTTGTAGGGAAGATGTGTGCCTGGCATATATGGTCTCAATACTTCTTTAGATTTTCAAGAGACAGTGACATCAAGATGCATTTAACATCCAGCCCATAATTTGATCTGGTCTATGAACATCTTTTTAAACTTTAGAAGAGTAGATCAGTGAGATGGCTCGGTGGCTAAAGGAGCCTGCAACAAACTAATAATGTGAATTAGATCCCTGAGACCCATGTGATTGTGAAGGAGGCAACTGACCCTCCTAGTTGTTCCCTAGCCTCCACACACATGTGGCACATGTATTCTCACAAACATGTGAAACAAATAAATAAAGCACCATTAAATGGAAAATGATTAATTAAAAGTAATAGTTTTCAAAAGTTAAAAAAAAAAAGTGAGTGGGTTAAGTTCTTTCATTCAGATCTAAACTTAAGGTCAAATGTTGAGATTCAATTTGTTTCTCCTAAAAATTATGGAGCACTTAGAAGAAACCCATTTGTCATCAACAAAGGGGTGATCTTTCTAGGGTTAACCTTGGGCTAGAAGATTCTAGTACTATGTCCCTGGTGTGAAATGCTATTCACAACCTGTGTGCTGTAGTTCCCAGTGTCCAGAAATGAACTCTGTGAGATTGGGTGTTTGCATTAGCACATTGTGGCCTACAGAGAAGTCCATCGTGAGAAGAAAAGTGGCCTGTTTCTGAGTATATTGGAGTGCTATTATGTTGCATCATGTGAAATCATTACCCATTTTTTAATTGAATTTTTTTTTGAAAAATTCGTCTTGGTTGGCAGTGGTGAGAAATAACACAGAAAGAAATGGGGCACCATTTATGTGTTTCTCCCCAGTGTGTTAACATCTCACAACACTACCACACATTTTTGACCAACAAAATAGCAGTTTTAAGTGGCCCAACCTAATATATTAGAGATGTTTGGCAAAAGCACAAGTTTGGCTGTGTTAGGCTATGTGAGTAATCCTAAACTGATAAAGCAGAGTAAGTCTGATGACATTGAGACATGGGCCATTACCATATGTGTGTGGGCTCATGCTGTGAAAGAGGAGAGGAATCAAGGGCCAGCCAGGTCATAAGAGAAGTAGACTGGGGGCTAGATTTTAAGAAATGCCATGGAGAGATCAAGAGGGTGAACCATTGGAAGTTCACTGGAACCTCAGTGGGGATGCAGAGTGCTGAAACAGGCACAACTTCAAGGTCAGAGAGAGCAAAAAAGGGCAAGCTAAATGAGCACAGGCAGTCAAGTTCCTGTGAACCACACAGGCAGTCAAGTTAGTGTGAGCCATACAGGCAGTCACATTAGTGTGCACCGTTCTACCTCTCCCTCACAGGAAGGAGAAAGAGATGTCCACAAAGTTGGAGAGCATGGAGTTAGGAGAATGGATGGGAGAGTCCTTCTTTTTAAAGATAAACACTTCTTGTATGTTTTGAAAGATGAGAAAAGAAGGAAGGATGTGTGAGACCATGCTGACAAGCAGAGAGAGATAGGAGCGGCATTCTGAAAATTCCACCAGGGGATTGGATATGTTAGGGCAATGCCAGTCTTACACTTTTGTGTGCTCTGTCTCATGCAGAATGCTGACATTTAAAGAAAACCAGAAAAACTCACCATGAAATGAAATGGACACAATAAATATTTCAATTGTTTAAGTTTTGAATGGACAAGGCCACAAAATTTAATGCTCACATCATTTTTTCTTTGACAAATATAAAATGAGAATGGAAACAGGTTTTATGAAGTCCAAAGACACAATGGACTGAAAGGAGGTAAACAGGTTTTTCAGAGTACAATACCTGCAGCACTTGGTCCAGCTTGGTGTTGATCTTCTTCCAGTGAACAGCAGAGGGGGCTGAGCTGTTCATGAGCACATCCTGAGGGACCAGGATGCAAGGCCCCAAAGAATGAACTTGTAAGCTGGATGAATGACCCCCTGATCAGAACCAAAAAGACAGTTGTTCCTTGCACTGGCTGGCTGACTGTATGTGGAGCAGAACCTTTCTTTTGTGTCCCATATTTCAGAGGAGCAGAGATAGAGGAACAACTGAATTGTAGAGTGTTCATTGCTTTCTGCTCAGAATACCTTGAGAAAGCCCTTGGTGTTATGTGCAATCAGACCTTCACTCTCACTTGAATGGTCTCATCTCCTAATTCTCTTTGCAGTTTACCCATCTATTGGATAATTGAGTTTTGAGTGTATACTTGGTCCTCCACTATTTTTTGGTGTATCTCTTGTTAACTTTTTAGTTTATAATTACAGACTATCTGTTTACTGTTGCTCAAGCCACTGTTTCTAACTCCAGTCTCCTCTAAGTACAAACTCATACTGAACATCACAGTTTGGATGCCCAAGAAGCATCTCAGAAACAACATTTCAAACATGTCTATGGGTTTCCTATTTCCAGATGCCTCCACAAGACTTTCTTGACTCATTAAATGAGGCTACCTTCATCACAGATATTAGAATCACCTTTTTAGTCATTTTTCCTCAAAAATCTTACATTTGATTCATCCTTAATTCCCATTTCCAGAACAATAAAAATACATCCAGAAACTGGCTATTTTGTCTTAGCTTCACTGTTACACACCAAAGCCAGTTCAGTAGCCTTTTTGGGGGATCTTGATAAAGCAATGTTTCCACCACATCATGATTAATTTTACTCAATAAACATTCGTTGAATTATTACTATGTGACTGGTGTTTTTAGGCATTAGGAACATATTAGTGAATAGACCATGAAATTATCTCCACTCTAAAACATGCTTAGGTTTTAATGAATGGAGACAGACAACAAAGAAAATGAATAACATGTATATGTGTGTTATATGAGCTGATATGTGCTATGGAAGAAAAAAAGAAAGAAAACAGAATAAATAGGAGTCTTGGAGAAGCTATACTTTTAAACAAAATGGTCATAAATGCATCACTCAAAAGAAAATATTTGTGTAAAACTAGGAAGTGGTAAACTATACAATGATACATTATCCTTGGAAGCAATGTATGTGAACACCTTTCTGAGTAATCCTGGATGAACTCTGAAGAACCTACAGAAAGCTCCTCTGGGTGAAGTAAGAGACACAGGTGAGTAGTATGTACAGACAGAAGAGAGCAGATCTGACACAGCTGGCAGAGTATGTCTGCTGGTGAGTACACGGCATAGTGTGTATTGAGTGGGGAGGCAACACACACACATACAAATAAGACTTATTTTTTGTTTGGGTTAGTGTTCTTAAAATTCAAATAATCTTTTTAAAGAATAGTTTTATGCTTTCTAGAAGTCTTTTGAAAAGTCTAGAGTGCTTTTATGAAATGTTCTTTGGTTTCTCTTGTTATTGATGACTTTATGATCATGGTATCTTCCTCATGACTCAGGAAAGAACACTGATGTATTACCACTAACTGATCTCTGTAATGAATTCACATTTTCCTGGTCCCCCTCATACCTTCTTTCTGCTCCAAGATTCTGTCCAAGATCATACATCAGGTTTAGTTATTGTGTATCCTTAATATCTCCAGGCTTTTATTGTTTTGATGATTTTGACAGTTCTGACATATAGTGGCCAACATTTCATACAATGTCATTTAATTCATGTTTGTCTACTTTTTTATCATTATATGAGCCTGGGGTCACAACTCATGGTTAGCCTGAAGGTTTGGAAAGAGAATACTGACAACAAAATACATGAAGTTAACATGAGGGGAAAACAGCAAATGCACCCCTGAGAAATTATAAAATGCATTGAAAGAAGATTAAAGAAAATATCAAAGTCATAAATGTAATATCATAAAATATTTAAAACAAAGCACACGGTCTGAAAAGCAAGAGTATAAACACACCTAAGCTGTACTTCCAAGATGAACACAATAATAAATTATCTATTGTGTAAAACTGAAGAGGTAGGGGAAAACTGAATCAAATAAAGAGAAAAAAATTAAAAATGTTTATAAGAATGTCTACTATTTTATGAAAACACTAAAATAAAGAAAACTTTGGAGGAGAAGAGGAATATAAATAATAAAAATAACAAACACTAAAACAAAAACATATAAACATATGTAGATATTTTAAAATGCCAAGTGTTAATGATTGCTATGAACAACTTGATACAAAATACATTTTAAAGATCCACAAAATGGTAGTTTCTTATACCAGTGAAAATGCTAAACTTGGTTTTACAACAGGACTAAGGATGATACCTCACTCCTAAAAGCATCAGACTTAGAGATTTTTCCAGGAAATATTCACAAAACTCATTTCCTCTTATATCTTAACTATTTCTGAAAAACAGTAAAGAACACAAGAAACTCTGGAAGGCTGGAAGAATACTCTTGGACAGTGATTGAGTAGGGGGGAAAGGGGTAACTGTGGGCTCAGAACTTATATTGGGCTTCTTGGGGGATGGGCTTTCTAGGAAGACTTCCAGGGTGGGGATTAGTCAGATCTTTTCCCTTTCTTTTATCCTGATTTGGTTTTTAGTTTTAGGGCCAAAGTGTGTTTCTTTCACTGGCTCTTTTGGGCTTTTGGGCTCTAATTTCAGGGCCAGGGCACATTTCTTTTATAAGCTCTGATTCTAGGGCTAAAGTGTGTTTCTTTGGTGCTGGTTTCAGAGCTGGGACACATTTCTTTTTGATTCTGGGTTAAAGGATAAATCTATTTCACTGGCTCAGGTCTTAGATCCAGGGTGTGTTTCTTTCACTAGCTCTGGGTTCAGGGCTAGGGTAGGTTTCTTTCACTGGCTCTGGGTCCTATGACAGGGTGGGTTTCTTTCACTGGCTTTGGTTTCAGAGTCCGAGTGGACTTTTAGCTGGCCACTTTTCCCTACAGAAGGTATATGAATTTCCCGATAAAAAACTTAAAAATAAAATTGTTTCGAAGAAAATGAAGTATAAAAAAACACAGGCAAACAGCTTAGCAACATTAGGAAAACAGGAAACAAATAGCCTAAATGATGAGAAAATATTTTTTAAAGCCACACAAATTTTAGAACAGAAGGAATGAAATAAAAGAAGTAAAAATGCACTAGAAAGCTTCAGTGGAAAATATGAATCTCGAGATGGATGATGAGTAGTCATCCAGTTAAAGAAAAAGAAAGAGGAAGGAGAAGAATAGTGCAGGCTGCGGCGTACAGTCAAGAGTGGTGTCACATTTGGGAGAGGAGAGAAAGAGCCGGTTGGTTGGTCGAGGAGCTTGGTCAAATGAATATTGGCTGAAAACATCACAAACCTCACGTAAGACATGAATGTTCAAATGGATAAATTTAAAACCCTCCAAAAATAACTAGCAACAGCAAAAAAGACTTTATCTAGATGCATTAAAATGAATCCATATCCCCAAGGATCCAGCAAGACCACTACTGGGCATATACTCTAAAGATGCACAGTTGCACTCCAAAGGCATTAGCTCAACTGTTCATAGCAGCATTATTTATAATAGCAAGAACCTGGAAACAACCTATGGTACATTTATACAATTCTCACTCAGCAGTAAGAAAAAATGATATCCTAAAATTTGCAGGCAAATGGATGGATTTAGATAATATCCTCCTGAGCAAGGTATCACAAACCCAGAAATATAAGCAGGGAATGTACTCACTCATTAGTTGACATTAAATAAAAAAGAAAGCAAAGCATGTCTAAGCTGCAAACCACAGCCACTGAACAGCTTGGGATCTAAAACACCTTGGACTGGCACCATGGAGCCCACTCCCTCCAGAGTAACACCTGACCCAGTCTTGATGTCGAGGTGAGGAAAGCAGATCTGCCTGGAGTGGATGCTGAACTAAGCCACATTGGGACCTTGGGACCTCCTGCCTTTGCTGGGGAGAAGATAAAGTGATGTGGAGAAGAGAGAGTGACTGGAAGGGGCGGGAGGGGGAAGGGAGTTTGAACAAGGGTATACGTGGATAAAAAAATATGACTTTATTCATAATAAAAAAGAATTTAAAAAAAGTTTCAAAACCCAAAGACAAAAAGAACTTTGAAAGCAGCCAGAGAGGAAAAGCATATTCTGTACATGAAAAGTTGGTGGAGTATGTCAGCAGTTTCCAGCTGAAGCTTTGTATGTCACCAAAGAATGGGTGATAGAGTCAAAATGCTCAAATAAAGAAAATACATCTTTAGGGAATACTCAGCTGACCAAACTGTCCTTCATGGATGAATTAAAGACTTCTACAGACAGGTAAAATGCAAATGTAATGAATTAGCTCTAGGCCAGCCTTACAAGAAATATAAAGAAATTATAAAGCTGAAACAAAGGATGTATACAAGTACAAACTTCCACGGGACTGAATAATTAAAATCATAATATTATTTTATTGTAATAATGGTTTTGAGTCAATCATGACCTTAGTATAAAAGTTCAGAGACAAGTAAGTGCATTAATCATACTATAAAACAGCAATTATTCAAAATATATGTAAATATAAAAATAAATGATATTATGCAATATCATCAAATACCATAGCTACAACTGCTTACAAATGGATACATAAAAGACCTAAGTATTAATTTCAAAAGCGTAATGTATGTGTGTGGAGAAATAAAAGTACAGAGCCCTAGTGTGCACCATAATTAGAGGTTTTATCAATTTAGATTCATTGGGCTGGAGGGGGTATGGCTCTGGAGGCTGAGCAGCTCAGGGTCAAATTTTGATCTGTTAAGTGGGTAGGGTGGCCTTTGAGCAAGTCACTCTTACTGACGTCATTATCTCATGAGTGACCTAGGCCTCTCCTCTTTTCTTCTTCCCTTTTTCTTTCTCTCTCTTTCTCTTTCTCCTCTTTTCCATTTTTTCTAGCTCTTCCTACAGTTTCTCTCTCCTGCTTCCCTCTTTCCTCCCCGTTTCCTCCTCTTCCCACTCTTCTTCAGACTTGGCCACTAGCTTCCTTATGGTTTTGTTACTGATATAAATTATCCTTGGAAACCAAGCCCACCTTGTAGTGAAACAGGACATGTGAAAAGTGCTAATGATTCTCTCTCTCTCTTTCTCTCTCTCTTCTCTTTCACACACACACACACACACACACACACACACTCACACACACTCACACTTTTCCAGCAGAGAAATCATGAAATAACTAAGAATGATGTAAGCAACAATGTGACTTCAAATCTGATGAGGAAACACACATATTCCAAAAATAGCCTATACTATTTATAATTATTATTTCCAACTTGTTAAAATATTGGACTACTGTGGTCTTCGATTAAGAAAATTTAAAATGGGAACTGTGGTTCACAGTGAATTGGGAGCAGCTGGCAGCAACTTATCTAAAACTTAATAAAGATAGTATGGATCTGTAGGTATATGTTTGCATGTCTGTCTGGTATTATTTTATTTTCATTTTTGTAACAGACATATCTTGTCTCAGGACCTTGCAGAACTGTAACTATAAGGAGAGCAGACAGACACTTTTCCTCTGGGGTGTGACTACTGGAGTGTAGCATGATGGGCTTATGGGAGGGAGACAGAGCTGGCAGGGAGCTAGCTCCTAAACACTTGAGTCCTGTAGCAGTTGTGGTGTGGATATCTCTTTCTGGAGAAACTCTGGTGGCAGTACCTGATGATCCAGGTCTTAAAGAAGTTGACAGTGAAGGTCTTGAGATCTAGAATAGGAGTACCAGCAGGGATTCATGTAGCTAGCAAATGCAGTGGTTAGGGTGAAGGACTAGTTTAGATCGTGATCCATTGTCATAACTACTTCTCTGGAGACAGGTTGTGTGCTTTGTGTCTTTTCTCTCTATACCCAGACAGTTCAAAACTTTCTTAGAATATTTTCTCCTTGGTCACATACAGGTGTCATATCTATATACATCCATACTATAATCATGCTTTTGCTTCATTGCAAAGCAACCTTTTAAGAATCAGAAAGGCTGTTGTGAAGAGATCATATTATAGTAATTATACTATAATTATTATTTCTAAGGTAGACTTTTTCCTGAAAAACACTAATCTCTCATGATAAAAGGTTTAAAATATGAATTACAAGTCATTAAGTTGTGAGCTGCATGCCTTCTACAAGTTATTAAAATGATTGTATGATGAAAACAGCAGATAAACATACAAACATATGTCTGTATTTTCAACCCATTTTGTCCAAGACCAACATAAATCTTACCTAGCTACTTCACAGCCCAAAGCAGTGTCAAAACTCCTCAATGTGAACAAACAATTTAATAAAAAAATTGAGAGGATAAAATTATTAAATCTAAAAAAAAACAATAACAGGTAACAAAATCTTTGGAAGGAAATGAAGAAAAATTTTAAAATTTTTCTTTCTTTTATTCTTTAAGAGCAAGAGGAGCATGGACTATGCCTGATGGAAGGAGTTTGCAGACATTATTACACACTATGTGGTGAATTCTAGATTCTTCACTCCATAGAGCTTGCCCTGGGGTTTAACTGCCAAACAACAGACTCTGTGTACTTAAAACTCCAGTTTGGTTTTCATTGAGTTAGGAACACAGAGACCTTATCAGCCACACTGCAGAGTTTTTCACCTTTATCTGAGTGGAAATGGCTAGGTGCTCTTTCTGTTGCTTGATGGATGTCAAGCAAGGGGATCATAAAATCAAAGTTCTTAGCCATGGCATTCTTTATAATTGAAAATCCTATGCCAAAAATAAACTATGTCAACAGTTCCTGCTGCCTGCCTTGAAACTCAGAGAGTCATGGATGTTGTACATTTTCCCTTTGACTTAAAAGAATTATAAGCATGGAGATTGTGAAGGGAGCAGCTGGCTTGTAAAGCTGCTTGGGGTAAACCTGTCAAAACTCATGAGTAAACAGAATCTGAACACAGAGACTGTGTGTAAGGGAAATCAATTGCTTCTTCTCTACAATAAGAGGAAGAGTTTTGCTTAGGGCGATGTGAGGATGGTTTGTGAATGTTCTGCATTAGCCCTGACTTTCTTCTTGCCCTCTTGCTGCCCAGTTTTCCTTTCTTCTAGAGTGAGCTGCTGAGGTTGTGTATTGCACACTGGGAATATCTAAACTGGAAATAATTAGAATATATATTTCTTTTATAGTGGGCCTTATGTGAGGAGAAGTCACAATTGCCACAGCTTCCTGAGCATATGAGTTAATGATGTGTTCTGCATTTTCTTAATTTTCCACATTTTAACTGCCTCTGTTCCTTATTTGGACATAGGGAGCTCTAAGAGGCATGAGATACAGGCTTGCCAGAGCAGTAACACATTATTATTCTCCAGACCATGAGAGAAAAAAGTCGGAGGTGGGGAGTTAATTATGAGGCTACCTAGTATTTGTTTTCCTCCTCCTCTTCCATTCAGTATGAGCACTAGGATGCTAGCTTATCACCAAGGTTACAGTTCAAGCTAGAGATTGAGTTGCAGGATTTGTGGCATAGGATATGATAGACAAGTGGCTTTTCAAAGCAGAGTTCTACAAGTTATTATTGGAAAACTCAAGTACAACATCGAAAAACTGTGGGATGTGTGTGTATACAAGAGAGGGGTTTTAGAGTGAAGTAGTAGATGCATAGCTCTGGTGAAATGATGTCATTGGTATAGCAGAGACAAGTACCCATTTTTGAGATTTAATTAGGACATTATTTTGATGGAGACTAGCTAGCATGAACACAACCAGAAACTGGGTACAAAGGCTAAATTGACTCTAAATCTTAGAGCTTTCTCATATAACTGCATTGTATGACTGAGGCTTAAAGAGAAAAACAGTGTCTTACTTAGATTTACTAGTGTGTTTTTGGTCATGGTTTGCTATAAAGGGAAGAAATATGAAAGCCATTTTCAAAATGATTTGGGATAGAAGCTCTGTGGGGGGAATGTAAGAGGTCAGAGGCATTATTATTTACTGTGCGACTTTTTCAACTGCACAGATTCATTATTTCTAAACAGAGCTGTTTCAAGGTTAACTCTAAGTGGTAAGTAAAGGTTGTGAGCCAAGAAATAGATGGTGAAGGACATGAAGCATTTAGCCAACATAATGGCATATCATCAACTGTAGGCAAAAAATGCATTGTTCCCAACAGCCTTTCTCAACCTCAAGTTCAGTATTGAACACAACGAAAGGTTACTGACTGGCCTTGCTGACATGTTTGACCTCCATGTTATCAGAAAATAAACTTCTCTGAAGTTACATCTAACCTTATAATTATCTAAAATCAGGTGCATAGGGTGGTCTGTCTATCTTACTAAATGGAATACAAATTTTCTAAGACTAGTTTGAAAAATAAGATAGTTTCTAATGGTAGGGAAAAGATGAGGTAGAGAAAAGAAAAGAATGAATTGTACTGTATCTGAGATTGGAACTCTTAGCAATAGATTTGGGTACATGTAGTTTATTGGGAGATGTGTTGTTCAGCTTCCATTAAGGTCACAAACTACTTGAGATAATAAATTTATAAAAAGTAAATGTTTCATTAATCTCAGTTGCAAGCCAGCTAGCCCCATTGCTTTGGGACATGTAATGAAGCATTATATTATGATGGAAACATGTGATACAACAATCACTGGTCTCATGGAAACTAGAAAGCAAAAATAAATGTAAGGTGCTCAGTATCTTCCTCAAAGACATGTCTCCAATAAGCCAAGATTTCCCACTATACTCAGTCACCTAAAAGCTTCATCACCTCCCAAGAGTTTCAAACTGGAGTCCTATACTTTTACACATGACTTTTTTCCAAGACATTTAAGATCCAAGTGTAGCAAGAGGTAGTCTTGAACATGCTAAGGATAAGAAGAGATGTGACAGGATCATAGAGAAAGTCAGCAACAAAATCTGAGGCTCAGTCTTTCAGGATGCCACATCTCCTAAGAGAATCTTTCTGATATTTCTGTGACACTCTCTCAGAGAAGCCATAGGAACAAATGTTACCACAATCAGATATGATGGCTAATTCTGATACTCAAAGTGATTGAATAAAGAAAATAATAAAGTATATTTTGGGCTGTATTCATGATAGCTTAATGGTATATTTAACCTCCCAATAGATTCATAATGTGAAAGTGAGGAAAGTGAGTTATGGGATGCACTTGAGGAAGCTATATTGTCCTGGCTGTATTTTATTCTTCTCTTTCTCTGATTCCTTGACACCATAATGTGAACTATCCTGCCTTGCAATGCTCTCACTGCTGCAATGAATTAAGACCCCCTGAAACCATGAGCCTAAATAAATAATTCCTCATTAGAGTTGTTTCTGCCTGGTATTTACACACATCACTACAGATATCTAATAAAGTTCTCCTCTTGCCCATTGTCCTGTATATTTTAACAGACTCTGTGTGTGTGTGTTTAATATTTTACTCTGTTTAATTAGCAATGAGAGTAGCATCATAATATTAGTGGCATAATCACATGATCAGGAATAACTCTGATTTGTTTCGGGATTTGAGAATTGTGTGTAGAAGGATAGGATTTTCAGGCAAATCAGTCATGGACCTTAAATTCTCATGATAAAATGATTCATCCTACATCTGCCCCCTCTATCCTGCAGGCAAATGCTACTTTTATTGCATTTATGCCAAACAAAGCCATAAAATGTATCTCTAAAAAAAACATTGTATCTGGTAAAGCAGTTCACAATAGCATCATGCACAATTCATTCATCATTAATGTAAATCAAACATCAAATTTTCTCACAGACAACTCATTTTTATTCTTATAGGCACTGTTGTTTTTTTTAAATATTATTTTATTTATTTTCAAGATTGTTACTGTTTTCCAGGATGAATGCACGTATGCATATAACATGCATGCTGTGCCCACAGAGACTGAAAAAGGGCATTTTATACCCTGAGATTGGAATAACAGACAGTTGTGAGATTCCCTGTAGATATTGGGTTTTGAACCTGTGTCCTCTGAAAGAGCAGTCAGTGCTGTCAACTGCTGGCCCATCTCTCCAACTCTAGCCATGGTTCTTTGCAATATGCTTTGTATGTGTTGTGTGGGCTTAGAGGTACCACAGCACCTTTAGTCTACTGTTCACAGGCAGATAGAACCTGATATCCTTCCCTTGAATCTGAGCTTGACCTGCAGAATCCAGTAGTGATATCCCACAACTTCCATTTAAAGCAATATACATCTACCAAATTAAAAAAAAAGAAAGAAAAGAAAAGACAGCCTTGCTGGCACCATACCACATTCCAAAGTCTCCAAAGCTACATGTGTAAGTTGAAGGGGATGTTTTCCTGATGTTTAATCTTCCTCTTTAGACAACACATGTGATATTGAACTCTCATTCCTATGTTCTGGCATCAAAGCTTCTATAAAATCACTAAGAAGGCGATGGGAACTCATTTCATTGTTCTATTAGAAGAATGGCCCATTGGGATCCTCAGTAGTGAGCAGAGTAAGGAAGAGATATTTCTCTGCCTTCATAATTGGGCCTCCATATACATATATGGAGGTTTATTATGGAGATTGGCTCACATAAGTACTGAGAAGTTCCATAATATGTCAGTGGCAATCTGGAGAACCAGGTAAACCAATAGTGTAAAGTTTAAACCAGTAGTTATGAGCCAAGACATTCTGAACTCCAAGGACAAAAGGTAATGTTCCAGGTTAAGACCATAGTTCACTCTTGTGTCAGCCTTTCATTCTACTAATGTCCTCTACAAACTATAAAATAATTCTGTTGTACACTGTGAAGATGTGTTACTCTTATTGTTAATAAAGAGCTGACTAGCAAATATCTAGGCATGAAGAGGTTATGTTGGATAGCTAATCTGAGAGAATGCTGGGAAAGAGCAGGTCAGAGTCAATATCCAGAACAGAGGAAGCATAATATGAGCATGCCTGTTATATGAAGTTTCTGGCCCAGAATTTCTGGTCTAGTCCTAAGGTCTGACCAACAGACCTTCAGTTTTGCAATCTCACAGAGAAACACAGATGCTCACATTAATTTTATGCTGATTGACCTAGGGCTCAGGCATATAACTTGCTAATACTTTCATCTTAACTCAACCCATGACTCTTATCTTGTTCAGTCATGTGGCTAGGTACCTTTTCTCAGCAGCATTTCAACTTCTTTCCTCTGCATCTCCTAGCATCTCTACTTTGCTCTGAGATGTTCCCAAAGTTTTCTTAGTCTGGTAACCCTACCCATATTTCCTGCCTGCCTCTCGCCAATCATATCTTTATTAAACCAGTAGGAGGGACAAATATTTACAACATACCAACATAATCCCACTATACATGCCATGCTGAAAAAAGGTACTACTACATTGTAGAGTGAAGAAAAGAAATATGACTTAATTTATGTTAGAAGAACTAGTTAGTAACAAGTCTAAACTATTGACCAATCATTAATAATTAACTCTAAGTCTCTGTGTGGTTATTTGGGAAACCAGAAGTCCCAAAGAAAACTGAGACCCATAACATTAGTGAGGTGGATCTTTACTTGATCTGTTAATTAAACTCTTGGTAATACCTTCACAGACAAACTGAGAAGTAATGTTTTGTGCACAATCTAGGCATCCCTTAGCCCAGTCATATGGTTATACGAGATTAACTATGGGGCAGTCATGTAGGTATGTCACTTAGACAAAGAAACTTGCTAACTAGCTGTTGGGGAAGATACTACACAGCTCCCAGCTGCAGCACTTTTCAACCTTCCCCAATGTTTGCATAGAGTCTTCATATTTCTACATGACTCTGAAGTCTGAAGTTTTTCCCATATGGCTCTCCCTCCTTCCCTTATTCTGTTCATGGCTGGAACTCTTGCATTATTTTCTGAAGATCCTTTTTGCCTGCACCAACTGGTCCTTCTTCTTATGGAAGGTGGAAGACAAAGGTCTATACCCCAGGTTATGGGTTGTTGCTCATACAGCAGGATATAAACACTGACACACCCACAAATGTGATACACACATAGAGACACACATACACACCATACACACAAAGATAAGAAAATATACATAGTAATGGTGTAGAATCTTTTATATTTGTGCACACTTATGTGTTAAATCATATCCTCAAACACTGATGACTTATAGCAAAAATTGCCAGTGTCTTTTCTTACAGGTTGCTGAGAAGCACAGAACATTATTTTTTATATAGTCAGTGCAACACCCCCATTTATTCTTAACTAACTCTGGTTTAGTGCCTGGAAATCCTGGTTAATACAATGCCTCAGCAAGCACACCTGGAAACTTATAGGCAATGTGTTTTGATGGGTAGATCACTAAAGAAATAGGATTCGAGTTGTTCTGTTTTGGAATCTGAAAGTATTTGAATTATGACTTTTACGTAGCAGTTGAGATGTGTTATAGTTCTGTAACGACTCAGAAAGACTCATGTCTGCAAAAATAGGTTAAAAAAAATAAAGAGCACATTTTCTTTAAGGGTCTGGCCATAGGGAGTCTTATTATGCTCCAGTAAGTAAAGGAGCAACATGAATGGGTGTTTTTGTAAATGGGGAGATCATAAGTGTGGGTATGAATCTGAGAGGATTGATAACTGAGTTTGATGGGGTACATGATGTGAAATCACCAATTTATATATGTATATGTGTTTATATATATAAACATATATATATATAATGGGAGGGTGGGGGAGGGGAGAGGCTGGGAGAGGTGGGAGAGACAGGAAAAAGACCAGTAATGGGTATGAGGAAAATTTTAATAAAATTAATATTTAAAAAATATAAAAACAGTAGTGAAAAAATAAAGGGCAGTGTATAATGTGCTATACTTATAAAAATGTAACAATTTAAAAAACATATACACACAATAATATCCAAGACATCTGACCAGATAAATCATTATCTTCTTGTCACTGAAGTGGGGAGGTTTTGAATTTATATTACAGATACTAAATATTGTTTGCTTTCTACAGCTTGCATATAACAAAAGTTATAACCTAGTAACAAAAGTTAGTTCCTAGCAAATTTCTCAAAGATTAGATGAAAATAAAATACCTACAATGAAAATTTTGCTCTTTATACCTGTGTAATCCTCAACAGGCTCATGAGCATCTCAAGGCTCCTCTCCTCTGGAAGCAGAATAACCCTCTTACTCCAAACACAATGGTGATGTTGACAATGGGGAGTAAAATGGATAAATATTCCATGGGGTTCAAAATGTATGTGAATATTTTTCCAAGTACCAATATATTTATTGAAACCATTTTTTAAAACTAAGTATTCAGGAGAACCTAACCTAATCAACTCTTAATTATTGTCATAAATTCCGAGCCAGTGAGATTCATTTAATAAGGTGAGGGGGACACACTGAGGGCCTATAACTGATCATTAAACTTATTTGAAGTATTTACTGTTGCGTTAGTTGCATAGCAGTTGTTAATGATATGTTACTTAAATATTTGTGAAGTAAACATAGTTCTATTACCCCTAAAATTCCAGTGTATTCATAAATCCATTTGCAATTATTTTTCTTCTCTTTTTTAAACTCAGAGATAAAATCAAAATGTCACTGAAACAGAGCCAGATGGTTAGATATGACTTTTTATGTAAGTGAACTCTTGTAATTTATTTTGTCCTAAAACAACCCTTAAAAAGCAGATATCAGGAAAAATGGCTTCCAAGAACACTAAGTCCACATTATCTCAGGGCTTTTTATTTTGTCAAATGTTTGGTCAAATGGCACAGTAAATATATCTTTCCTGTCCTTTTGATTTTTAAAACAATCATCTCTTTTGTTACGTGCCTTAAATTATTTCCTGGAGTACTATTCTCTCAAAGTGCATCTTTTTTAAGGCAACACAAATATCTTTTTGCTAACATCAGCATATTTGATCCATTTCAATATTTTAGGTAAAACTTTTAAACTCTGATATCACTTCTACCTTTCATAAGAAAGCAGGAGTTTTCATTTCAAATGTACAAGACATTTTTGGCCTTTTCTATGGTAAGAAACATTGACCTTTTTTTTTGAAAAAGAATGATAAATGGGGAACATATAGTAGTCAAGAGATAACTAATCTGATTTCATAAAAGAAATGTGAACTAGAGTAGTAGAAGAATTGGGAAATGTGTTATCTAAATATGTCATGGGATATATTGACTCTAATCTGTAACATATGTGAAGTTTAATCATTAAGCCATGAATTCCTTTCTTTAGGTCCGTATGGTAAATATCAATGAATATAATATTTTGGAGGCTGAATGATATGCCCAAGACCAATATCTCAAGGCTTAATTACCCACTTAAAAGTCCCCAGGGTCCTTAAGGGAAGGCCAGAGACCCATAGATCATGACTGTTGATGGGAACTGTGCAATGGAAGAAGGGCAGATGGTGAGACCCATACCTTTTGGCCAGCCCTGTTTGGAATATTAAAGGGGGTGATCAGAGATCAGAGACCTCATTCTACCACTACATACTGGCACCCACTATATGCCACAAACCTTACTTCCTGAAAGTAATAATCAAAACCATAATTGCTTAATACAACCTAGCGGCTTTCAATTGATAACTGCTTGCTGTATGTAATATACACAAAGTGAACTAACTGTAATTTCTATACCACTTGTTTATTCTTTTAATGCATCTTTATTATATATTTCTTACAAACCAGGACACAGGAGAGGGCAGAATGCTACAATGACTTGAGACCATCAGTAGACATGAGTAGAAACCAGCAGCAATGATCCTGTGAGGTCACCTCTTGGTCATGTAGTAGAGAGATGTGGGAGATTGTTGAAGTTTGCATTAGAAATCATGAGATATCATTAGATGTAAAGGACACAGTAGAACTTCCCTGAGAGAGAAGTAAGTACCATTTCAAAGTGGAATAGAGAATGACATGTGGAAAAGAAAGAAGGCCAATATGGCCAGGTGTGGGATATGGAGGTCATTACAAAGCTGGTATTTGGCTAGTGAATTGTTGCTAGACCTAGGAATCTTTGCCTGGGACTTTGAATGTGATTGAAGGGCTGTTGGAAACTGTGCAGTAGCAGGTCTCACTTCATGATTTTAAAGGTTCCTACATCTGTAATTCAAGATGGATTTGAGAAAGGTATTAGATCAACAGTGGATGAGTTTGCTGTACAAGATTTTCTTGGTGCCCAGGCAAGAAGAACAGTGCATTTGGATTGTGGGATGTCAATGTAGAGTAAGAATAAGGCATTGTTCAACTAACATGGTTACTGAAGTTAAACATAAAAGAGGAGAGGAAGAAGGGAATGAGCCTTGGCCAATTAGGTGGTTATAAGAATAAGGTAATGGGTATGGTCTTCAAAGATGACACTCAGGAGACTTGTTTTAGATATAGTGGTTCTCAGACAGCTTGAACATCAGGCTGGGATTTCAGGCAGTAAGATTAGATATAGATTTAAAATTTCTTATACACAATACAAAACCTATAAATCTCCAAAAAATAAGATATTTTTCTTAACTCCATCATCAGCAACTTGAACCACCTTGGGGATCTAAAAACAGCCCTTGATTATCCCTCTGAGATATCTCATCCTTGAGCAGCAGACCTTTCCAGTTGGTTAGCATAAGGAGATGTCTTGAGCCATCTCCATGCATGAGGATCTTTTTTTAAAAGGTGAAACACATTTGTGTTTCCTTTCCCTGCTGCAAGATTTTGCATCTAGCACTGTAGAAGGCTGTAGAGACTTAAGATCCGTGGGAAAACAAAAAGAATGAGATGGACAATTAAGAAATGAGATCTTTGTGTCATGTCTACTCTCTGGTATTCATGGGATTTCTAAGAAACACCCTTCTTCTTGGAAGCTATAGTATACATTGAAGAGTTGGGAGAAGTTCCAGGCATTACCTTAAGTCTCTCCATAGGGCAAAAGCCCAGCTGTAGATAGTAGGCTGCTATATGTGTCAATCGAGCAAGATAGTACTGTGTTCCTTATTTTTAATGGGTCGGGCCTGACCTTTGTCTGGGGGTTTCAGTGACTGCTTTTTTTGAATTATGACTATTAATTATAGCCTAAAAATAATTTTATTTTATTGATGTTTTTTGAATTTATTATGGCAGGCATAAATTTTTCTATGACATTCAGGGTATAAAAGTGTCATAGTTTTTTATTTGTAAGAAATATCAAATTAAATACAGCTTGAGCTTCCCCTTAAAAACCCAGATAAGAAATTCAGAATCTGTCAATTGGCAGGGTACTCATTTTTCTACACTCTCCTCCCATCTTAGAACTCCTAGCTCAGATGCCATAGTTCCATGAAAGATGGTCAATTTCTTCCCTACCAAGGACTGCCACCATTACAACTGAGAGGCTACATCTTCTCTGGTCATGCATGCTTAGAAATGGTGTCTGGCTTGATATTTTTCACCAACAAGACACCACTCTTTCCTCTATCTCTCTGGACCACCTTCCTTGGTGATAGCCTACCAGTCTTAAATCATTAACCTGTTCATCTTCATCCATGCTCTTTCTAGGACTTAAAGACAAGGAAAAGAAGTCCACAGTGGAACATAAATACATGCCAGTATCAGATTCTTTTCAATGACTGATATAGACTAGATAAAGAAGAAAGATGGGAATTCTGTACATGTCTTGACATACTCTCAAAGTAGAAAAAGAAGCTACCAGAAAAATTAGGATGCACAAAAAGAGAGAGAAAGCAAAAACGAATAAATGAAATACATACCATCACAAAACATTCTGTAGTTTGATACATTGACATTTGCAAATGCAAAGAGGTGCCAGGGTACTGGCAAAGTATCTGAATTCTCTGTGCAAGATGGGCTTTTACGGTTAGTGGGCTATAATACACTTCTCTTCCTTAGAACCTCTCCCTTCTGGCAGGAGGGCCTATCCAAACATGGCAGTAGGCAAAGAAAATGCAGCTAAGATTTGTGGACCCATCTTCTTAGTCAAGGGCCCATCTTCTTAGTCAAGGGCTTTTGTTGCAGTAGAGAACTTGTCTAATCTTATGTAGCTATGAAGCCAGGGTTGACATTTTGCACAAAGTCACAAAGCTGATAAATGATAGGGCTAATTGGACACTAGAATCTGGTCAATTCTAAATCTACTCTCATTTTAACTACCTCAAACTACTCTCTTGGCCATGCCTAGGTTTAGCTATTTGGACCTTTACACTTTAGATTTTTCAACAGTGGTGGTAGTGGTGAGGGTAGTGGTGGTGGTGGTGTGTGTGCACATGTTTGCCCATGAATGTTGAGGTTACGTGACAATCTTAAGTGTTAGTCATCATTCTTCACTCACTGTTCATCCACTTTTTTATTTTATATTTATAGAATAAAATCTCATTTTTTATCCATGTATCCCCTGGTTCCAAGTCCGGATCTTTCCTGGTCAGTCTTCAGCCTCCCTCCTTCTCACCCCCAGTCCCCTCCCCAGAAAGGGCAAGAGGTCCCAAGAGGATTAGCTCAGCACTCATTCCAGGCAAGAGAATATCTCAATGGCCTGAAACTCACTGGGTAGTCTAGGCTGACAAGCCAGCCAGCTTAATGGTTCAGTCTGTCTCTCCCTTTCTATACTGGTATTACAAGTGGATACCACTAACGGCATTATTTTATGTAGGCTTGGGGATCATGTTTAGGTCCTGGCTCTTACACCAACTGAGTCACCTCCCTAGGCTGCCACAGTTCATTATACCAAATATTAAAAGCATGACACCAATCACAGAACATTTCATTTTTAAAAAACACAGTCACCACAGGATTATCTAAACATTCCTCTCAGCAATTGCATTTATTGTCTGGCTTCCTAATTTACCCAAACTTTGTGACATCCAAAATCCCAAAGTTATGAACTGTGATTTAAAAAAAAAAAAAACAAAAACACATCAGAAACTATGATCTTTGGGGCTCTCAGAAAATGTCCCCTCAGCCAATTCAACTGGGCAGAATGTTAAAAACAACAAACATTTGAACAAGACCTTAACATTCTTCACATGTTAACCTGAATAGTGAAGTCAGTTCCTTTGGGATCACTGCTTTCTCAGCATCCCATCAGGGAACTCAGGGATTTGGTTCTAGCCTAGTTGTAGATGTCCTTTCAAAATCTAGAAATCCGCTCCCTCCTCAGAGCCCACAGAGGATCAGAGAACGGCAGCCAAGCAAGAACTGGAGAGTTGTAAGTGTCCTCTTATGCTGCACAAGCCATTCCTATTGTGTATTTTGGCCCTTGGCTTGAAGACATATTTTATTCAGACTCTGCAAAAGCTGAAAGTTGATTCAGAGCCAAAAGTTCAGAAATAGACTGAAAAGGCAATTACAGTTCTTCGTTCCACTTCTTGAACATCATGAAAATCATTCTCGACTGATGGTCTCCCATTGAAAACTGGGTCAATGACCATGGATCTGACTGAAAGCCCCTTGTGTTATAAAACAAAGCCTACAAGGATAAATTCAGAAAAAAAAATGAGAGCAGTGGTTAGTTCTGGAACTAGGATTCATTGTATTGCTGGCATATTTGGTTTTTTTATATTGAAATCATCTCTCACTAACCAGAAAGTTTGTTTGATTGTTTTCTAACGCCCATATAACTTCTGCTTATCCTTCCAAAAGACAGCATTTTAAATCATTTCTATCAGACTCCCTCCAGGTTAAAAATCAAAATTACTTCGGTTTAGATGTAGATGAAGTATGTTTTATCCCATTTGTGTGTTGGGGGTGTGGCCTTAGTGTGGTGATGTTGAAAAGATGGGTCTTTAAGAGGGACAGCTCCTGGAGAGTGTTTGCTCATGGCCATTGCCTCAGGAAGGGATTAATGTAGTTGCCTCCAGACTGGGTAAGTTATCAAAGAAAAAGTTATTAGAAAGTGAGGCCGTCCATTGCATTGAGCATCTCTGGCTTGTGAGTGGTTCTTTCTACTTTCTGATGCTGTATCACATCTAGAGAGACCTTCATCATTCAGAATTGTGTTTTCTGGACAAGCAGATAATGTACTCTCTTTCTAAAGTGCCCAGACCCAAGTATTCTGTCATATATAAGGTAAGAATGTACTCTTAGGTAATTTTTATATAATATTAAAATAAAGAAACAAATTTCCAGACAATATAATTGTGTAATTCATAACTGTTACTGTAACTTTGCCTGATGAACATTATCCTCCCCAAACCCAGTGGTCAAAGTGGCTATTATTACCAGTAACAGGACAATGGAACTCCATGTGATTCTCTGATGTTCAGCACATAACTCAACTTCTAATCTCCATGGTGTACTTGTGACTGCCTAGCCTGATACTTACTATATAGATCAGTTTTGCCTTCAACTCACAGAAATCCTCCTGCCTGTGAAGATTTCATAATATTCCTGCCCCAAAAGCATAAACTACATGTATTCATGAGAAAATAGCAGACAGTCATAGAGTATAGACGTTGACTAACAACTGGACAGCAATTGTCCAAAGAGCCAAAGTCATGAAAACTAAACAAAACAGTAAGCATCTTAATGCAAATAAATGGGAAGATTAACCATGCCAAGTCAACAAAGACAGGCTGCTCTCTCAGCCTGTATAGATGATGATTAACGTTATGATTTAGCATTAGTTGGTGCTTGAGTGTACTGATGAGAAATTCCATAAGTGGTAATAATACTGGTAAATCGTTTTGCCTTAAAACCTGTTGACATCATCAGATCAATGCCCAGGGACATAAACTTCAGAAAATGACACATAAAAGTTAACTTTGTGTCTTGCCAAATGAGCAGGGTCCCAGGAAAATAAACCCAACTAACACTTAAGAAACTGACTGCCATCCATTAACACATTCACAATTTGCTTCAAGTGTGACAGTGAAAGCAAGTCTGGGTATCATGTCCAACTTTCCTATGTGATCTGCTAGTCAGTTTGGATGTCCAAGTAGTTCAGCACATATGTTTTTGGGGAACTTTCCAAAGGAATTGGAGCTATACAAAGCATGGGACACCTGGGGGTTTCTGGTCCAGACATGAGGACAAATTGTTCTAGAAGTAGTGTGGGTGATAAGAAAGAAAGGCAGGCATGCCTTTTTACAATAGGGCATTTTGTAAATAGCCATGCTTGTTCAATGCCATCAGTATTAGAGACATTTATACAATACTTAGTAATATTTTTCAGACTTATATTTAGTTCTCCATTTTATTTAGTTTTAATAAAAATAATGATCTATTTGGAGGTCATCATGTATAATAAGTCTTTCATATGAAACACTCCCAACTTCCTTTAATGAGAAGCTTGAATATCTAACTTTGGTGAAATGTATATTTACTGTGACTTCAAGAAGTTCTTCATTGATCCAAATCTTATACAATTTGAAATGGAAGGGAGACTTTAAGACAAAGTTCAGAGGGTCTGGAGAGATGGCTCTGTAGCTAACGGTGTGTAGTGTTCCTACAGAGAACAGGAGTTGGTTCCCGGAACCCACATCAGTTGGCTGGGGATAAATTCTCTCTTCTGGGTCTGAGCACACTTGTACACACGTGAACAAAGTCACACGCATATTTACTCATAAATTAAATTTAAAAAATAGAAAAATCCAGATATAAAGTTGAGTACAAAAATTAGTGTTCTTTCAGGAGTTAAAGACATCATAATAAATGGCTGAATATTTGAGGTACACTACCCTGCTCATTACTCCGTCCCTCTGTCTTCTGGGACAGTCTTTCCCTGTTCTAGCTGTCCTGGAACTCCCTATGTAGACCAAGATGGTCTTGAGTTTACAGAGTTATGCTTGCCTCTGCCTCCTGAGTACTGTGATTAAAAGCGTGTTCCATTGAGCTTGGCCCCTTTTCAGTCTCTTTGATCCTCCATCAGAGCTATTCAAGTAGATCTGCTCATGGAGAATGCTTTCTGTTTAAAGTCTGTCTTCCAGCCTATGTTTTAGAACATTTTTAAACTCTGAGCTATTGTGCAGACACATAGTAGGATACTATCAATGAACCTGACTTTTCCTAGATAGCCATCTGAAGAACTCCAACCAAACTGCCTTATGGTCACATCCAACTTGATGCTAAGGAAATAGAATTATCACCTGTGGGCATTTCCTCACCATTCCAGCATGTTTAGCCAAAGGCCATAGCTTGGGCTGGAGAGATGATTAAGAGCACTGGTGCTCCCAAAGCACTGGAGTTTTATTCTTGGTAACCACATAGTAACCAACACCAGTTTCTGACTCCTGTCCCAGGGGATCTGATGCCCTCTTCTGGCCTCCAGAGGCATTGCACTGACATGGTGCACTGATAGACATATAGGAAAAATATCCGTATACATAAGATAAAAATAAACCAAAAAAAAAAAAAAAGTCACAGATTTCTATCAGAGGATCAGAGGATGAAGCAAGGGCAGATATTTTTGCAGTGAAAATTCTAAAAAGAAAAAATATAGTCAGATAAATGGGAGCAGAATTAATGAAGTAAGTCAGCTGTACAACAGATTGTCAAACTCTGTCCTTAAAAAAGGAAGACTGGGGGTTTCCAGTGGCTGATTCTGTTGCTCTCTATAAAGAGTGGCATGTGACTCAGGGAAACACGGGGAGATTGGAAATCAACTCACTAAGTCCATTCACAAGAATCCCTGTCTCACAGTTGCTATGAGATCAAATGGAAGGAGTTTTTTGTGACAGTCTGAAGAAGGTTCTGGTTTATTTTTTTCTTTTCATGTGGCTGCAGAAACAACCAGTGTTTCAAGTTCACCTATAATGGGACACCGATTAAATGCCGCATGTTTTTATTATTATAAGTCAGTTAATTCCAGAAACAAACGTCTGATCCTGCTTAGCCCCTTGAAGAACTAGCACTGGGGAAATGGGAGCAGCAAGTCATCTCTTTCTTGTGTCAGGGCGGTTCTCACACACGTTTACCTCAATATTCAGGACTGCTTTAAAGAAAGCTGTCCAAAGTCATACAGTTGCAGCCTAAGACAACATTTAAAGGCAAGAAATTTTTGTTTACAATGGTTGAGTGCTTCACAGATTCAAGATACACATTATCCTTGGGTTTTGTTTGCATTATTATGTTAGTTTGCCATTCATCTCTGAGAGGGCTCTGCTTTTTTATTTCCCTTCCTGGATGTTCAGTGTGGCACTGCCCCTTTAAAAGGTCAATTTGTCCTTCTTGGGGGCACCCCAAAAGCTCAGAGGTCTTTTCCCCTCATTTTAGCCTGGATTTATTCAAGCTCTGCTGTGGCTATCTGTGCTCCACACTGTTGGGTAAAATTTTCTCTAGCTCATCACAACTTTATAGCCAAAGTTTATATGTAAAATGTCCTGGATACAAAAAGAAGAAGATAAACAATTTCTAACAGCAGCTCATTATGATTATGTGGGTGGCTTTGTTAGTGTTTACTTGTAGACATGTCAAAGTCATGGAGTATATTTGCAGCTTAGCTCAGGAGCAGAGTAGTTTTTCCCTTGTAAGATCTAGAACAGCCACCTGTTAAAGGTCCTATGAGCAAAGAGGTCATCCGTGATTGTGTTAAAAAAAAATATGGGGCTGGAGAGTTGGCTCAGAGGTTAAGAGCACTGACTGTTCTTCCAGAGGTCCTGAGTTCAATTCCCTGCAACCCACCACCATGTGGGTGGCTCACAACCATCTATAATGACATCTGGTACTCTCTTCTGTATACTGTATACATAATAAATAAATCTTTAAAAAATAAAATAAAATAGACCTACACAGCCCCCTCTTCAGGTGTAGCAAGGTCAGGTGGAAGCCCCAGAGCTGAGTGCCCAAGAGACAGACCTTCTCTGTTCACAGGTGTTTATCAGCTTTCCTGAAGGAGTGCAGAAAAAATAGTGTTGTCCCTCATCAGGCCTTCTAGAACCTTCTGGTACTACAGCCATATTTTCAATGATCATATTAGAGGAAAGTAGATAGGTGGAGAACAGGAAGTGGATAACCATGGGAATTATTTTTTCAAGTATAATTGAAGAAAACTACACTTTATCAACACACATGTACAAACTGAAAAGTGAAGATAAACTGTGACGAAAACACTATTTTCTTCTCTATAAGATCATTTCCCCTTTTGGTATATTTTCCTGTGATGATTCATTCTAGTTACTAGTCGGGGAGAGTGTCTGTATGCAGGCATATATGAATTGTTCAAGCTGGATAAAAATCATATTCCGAAGTTACACAGAATGAAATGATTTTTCTTCATTGGGTTATTTTCTTTTCAGCCACCCTCTTGAACCATTTTCCATCTGTAATTTTACTTTTAGGAGTTTTAAATATTTTTAATTTCTCCCATTGATTTTGATGAGTGCTGCAGCCATGGATTCAGACGGCGGGGATAATCAACTGCATGCAGCTTCTGTAACCTTTGGCTTGAGGAGCACACAGGAGGAGAGCAGAAACTCAGTGGCACATTCTCTTCTCTTTCCAACATATGTTCTTCTTTAATACATGCTCATTCAAATAAAATAAACCCACAGTTATTGGTGGTCAGTGTCATGGAATATGAGCTACTACAGTGTTCCCATTAAAAAAATGATATAAGACTGCAATAAAGCAAACAGTGAGTCACTTTATTGGGTATAAAGTAATAAACTGGTGGTTAGAATGATAACTTCCATGATGTGCCTTAGAAAGAAACAACCCTGGTTGTTAGCTTTGTTTTGGAGTGAGATTCAGGTTTAGTGTTACAGAAAGCCGATGTATTAACTGATTCTGCTGTTCTGCTCTTGGCTCTCCCAGCAGCTAGAGATGTCATTCTTAGCAGTGATTGCAAGCAAAATTGATTAATGATCGAATGTGGAAGGTGTTGTGCTATACCGTACCTGTTCAGCATTTAGACTTTCCAAATGGGCAGGGACTATTCTTTATTTTTAGTTGGATTCTGTTCTGGTGAATGAACAGTTGGCTTCTCAAGGTGTGTGTGGGGGTGTGAAAATTAAGAGAAAATAGAACAAGAAGGAATAAATAAACCATTAAAGAAAGAAAGAACAAAAGGAATATAGTATAGAACAGAAAGGGAAAAAATGACTGTAAAGAAACCCTGCCATCTTTACCACATTGTGTTATTTATTCTTGATACTGTCTATATCAGGTGGGTATTTCTAACTTTGCTTATCTTTGTAAGCTAAGTGTGTGCCAGCACTAATGAAGTGCTTCCCAAACACAGCCCTCCCTGCTGTGCTGTGCCCCAGCATGAAATACAATATTCTTCCACAGCTCCCCAGTACGCAGAGACAGTAAACGAAAGCAAACGTATTTCAACCGTGAAGGGTTGCTGAGTGCTGGGTGTCAAGGAGCTCCCTACCCCCAGATCTTGGCACAGTCATACTGCTGCTGGGAACCCACCATGGGACCAAGACTGAACTTCATTACTCCCAGCAGGAGCAAGATTTTGAAGATACCAGACAGCTGTTGTTGGATGCAGGTTCTAGTCCCCTGGAAGTGATATTGAATACCCAGGGACTTTCTCTTAAATATGTCATAATTCACAGCTGGATATTAACCAGATCTATGCCATACAGCCTTGCCAAATCATCTTCTCATTCTACTGGATTTTAATTGCCCAGCCTTCCTAATACAGCAGGGGTGTTCGGTGAAATATGACTTTCTGATTGAATGAATGCCTGCAGGACTCTGATAAATAGCCGTTCAAGCTCACTGTGGCTTACAATGTGACATGGGCAAAAACCACCAAATGAGTACACACATGCAGGAGCACACACACACACACACACACACACACACACACACACACACACATTCTCCATCTACTTATCACAACCTGACTCTGACCAATCATTTTTATGTGGTGAACATCAAATTTTTTCCTTCTGCTTTGTATGTGTCTCTCTCTTTTTCACATTGCTCTCAGATGCCTATCTATATAAGACCTCAGGCATTTTTATGGAAGTGGATTTTTAAAGAAATATTGACAGTGTCATAGAATTGATATAAATCCATTGACCCAGAATGAAATCCATAAACCTTACCACTTTGACTGTCCATCCTTGTATTACCTTTTTGGGTACCTATAGCTGCCCATCATTTTGTCTACCTTCTTGAGTACCTACAGCTAACATGCTTCATTTTCTACCAATGTATTTTTCCAGTCCTAAATTTGTGCTTTTTTAGGTCTACCTAGAAATTTTTGAGTTACATCATTTGCACAAATATGTTGATGTTAACATTGGAAAACATCTTTGCCTGCAGTTGTATATTTTATTTGGCTAAAAATGGTTCATGTCTAATACATTACATGTCCTCTGGTGATACTATTTAAGACAGGAATTCCAAAACTCACAAATACTGAACAGCCAAAAGTTCCAAAGTTGTGCATGAACACTAAACACGCAATATATCTCTTTCTTTTCCAAACAGAAATAGATTTTTCTCTGATTCGTTTGATAAATTTGACCCAAGATTTCCATTTGGAGTGACTGGAGTTCCTACTGTTTTTCTGCGTGTTGGTGGGCCAAGGCCTAATCACCTCGAGGCCCCATGGAGGCCATAAATTACCAGGATGAGGTGAGCTCTGTACTCCTGTGCCTGCAGAAGAGGGCCATTTCCCTGCAGCCTATTTTGACAGGCATGAATTTAATTCATTGTTTTATGACAGATGGGGAAAGTGTACACGCTCGTAGTCTTGATTTATGGTCATTTGGGTCTGGAGGATTCTATAATTTGCAGCTAATGTGACAACAGATGGATAGGCAGACACCAAAGGTTAGGCTGACCGCGCGTTCTGTGCTGGTTACAAATGGCGTCCATATGCGACAAGTCGCTGGGTGAGGTCTATGCTGGGATGCCAGGCTGCAGAGCCAGGCCTTTCTCTTCAGAGTAAGTGACTGCAAATGCCATGAGGGGATATTTCTAAGTCTAGGCATTTTGGAAAGTCTCTGAGCCTATGGTTCTAATTTCTTTTAATTTTTAATTAATTAGTCAATTAATTTTAACTGAAACTGCATTTTACAGGTGTATGCATGTTCATGATAAGACAAACTCATAATTTCACCTCAAGTCATGGGCAGCTATTTTCATTTCAATTGACAAATATATTTAAGTAGGATGATTGATTGAAAATCAGCAATTGGGGAGTTTTAAGAAAAATACCTCCACTGGAGATGCCTTTCTTTTTTTTAATGTTTTCACTTAAATGAGTTTCTACTTTTCAAATCATTTGGCTTTGGAAGGAAGATAAATGGATTACCAGGTAAAATTACTTAGCTCATGCTAAAAGTATTTAACACACTTTTGACTATTAATTAAATGACCTAGACATAATAATCAGCAACAGTCTCATCCCTTTTTTGAAAAAAGGAAAAACAAAACAAAACAAAATCTTTAGGCCTTCACAAGATTAACTAATACACTTACGTTGGAATTGGTATTCCCAGCCCATTTTGAAACATGTTAAAAATGTTTTAAACACCATGTGCCTCCTTATCTTTGTCAACACTCCCATACTGACAGGAATTTGGTTTATATCATTAAAATCTTAAAAGCAAACTTGTCATTAATCTCAGTACCTGTGATAGAAGTTGTGCATTATTTCTTTTTGAAATTTTGAAATTTGGACAGAGTAGCAAAGAGTCAGCTTACTCTTGATAAGTTCAGTGTTTTGGCAGTAAAAGTAAGCAAAAAATAATGTTGTGCAAATAAAAACTATTTTATTAGATAGAACTTGACGATTTACTTCTCTCATTCTAGAAGCTTCTCTCCAAGGCTAATCAATTCAGAACCGCCAACATTGGTCTAAGCAGCAGGACATTTCCTCTTCATGCAGTGCTGTGTGGACAATAATATTTTAACTTATTTGGTACTTCAACCTTTGTGCGTTTACCTTGGGAGGGGAAAAAATAAGGCACCAATAACCAATTGCAATCAGCATCTATAAAAAATAAATAAATAAACCACAGGAAAAGCTGTGGTATCCTTAACCAGAAGCCTCTTATAATGAAAGAAAATCACAGAATGCATTTTCCATCCACAGCACTTCCTAGTGATGCTGTAGGCTGGATATGCCATGTCACATGGGAATGATCTCATCTCAAGGTACCAACAAAATTATGTGGAAGCCAGTGAAATGAGATGTGTCAGCACCTAACCACAGAGACGTCTCTTGGCCCCTGAGTTTAGTTTTTGTTAATTTTCACACCACTGACTGCAGAACAGCACACAGATTGACATGTGTTTCCAGATGGTGGGCTTATTTTCGATTCCAGCATATGATGCTCTGACCCTGACCAGGAAGTAAGACTTTTCAAGAAGCCAGTACTCTCAGACTCCAGGACTAAAAATAGTACTTTTCTTTCTAAACAACGTGTTCCCTACTGATTAGTTCTGTCACTAGGAAAGAAAGCTAAGACTTGATGATATTTGACATAAGCACCAAGGACTTTTGTAGTTTTTGACTTGGTTGTGGTGGATATCATATATTCAGATTAATCATAAATGTAGAGTCATAATTCAATGTCATAAACATTGAAAATCCAAACAGCAGCCTTTGGGTCATTTGGCTGAGGCATCTCGTTCTGTTTACAACCATCCTGTGCCTTCCCTGTCTCTACCTCACTTACATTCCTGCCTAGAGATCTGTTTCCCCCATTTCTTTTATAGTTGGCCTTGGCTGGTGCTAGAACTTGGTAAAGAATCAAAAGCTCCAGACTTCTGCCTCCTCCAACCCCATAGGCTCCTTGGTGAAATGAACTTCTTGCATCTCAGCTCCCCTTAGTATATATCTTTTCACTCTGTGGCATTGCCAAGTAATTTGTTATTGGTTAATTTTTTTTTATTTTGTTTCTCTCTTTACAAGGAGGCTGGCTTGACACTTCTAACTTTAATTCCATTTTAATTTATTAAGTGCTTCAGTGACAATAGTAGGATGTTATGTATAATGCCAAGTTCGCTTAAATATCTCAAATGAACCTGTATCTGGGTTGTGACTGAGATGTGCTCGCATTATTACTTGTGTCAATTATCATTTTCTTGTGAAGAATAAGATGAAATTTTTTAAGAATATTATAATATCTAGATGCTTCATTTTTACAGTTTCTTTGCACATACATATCCAAAAGAAAAAAGTCAGAAGCAGAATTAAGTACAATGAATGGATGTTACAGATATGTTTATAATTCTAAAAGCAATAGAAAAACCACAATGTCCAACAACTAAGGATAACTGAATACATTAATGTTCAGTCCTGGGCTGGATGATTTTTTTTTATTTAGTGCCATGGGGTTCACTCTGTAGACTTGTTATGCAAGCCTCCATGATCTTCGCCGAGTGTTGATGATTCCCTACCTTCTGAGAGTGTGGGAAGCTTAGTCTTTCTTGGCACCTTGTGTTTGGGTGGCACTGAGGGACATGCCTGGCAGTGAGTCATGTGTGTAAGTATCATGTTTCATTCTGTGGCCAGACCATGAAATAGCAAACTGACAAATCACTATGTAAAATACAGATATAAAAACATGGTAGAAATGTATGGAGTTAAGAAATAAGTTTTCCACAGAGGAAAATACACACCAAACAATGTAAAAATACTAGAAACAAAAAGAAAACATTACCACACTATTGTTTTTATCTCAGGGTGTTGGGATTATAAAGATCTTTTTAAATGTTTCCTTAGTTTTCTAAAAGCAATGCATATTGTTATATAAAGTGTACCTTAAAAAATCTTTGTAATTGTAATTTATAGTGGCTGTGTGATATTTGAGCTACATACAAATTTATCTTTATTGCTATAAAGTTTCATGAAACAAGGAGTGTCATTATGTATAACTGTTTGAGGTCCTGGGGACAGAACTTCATGAATGTCAGGCAAGTGCTCTTTATTATCTAGCAACATCCGTAGTCTGTTGTCTGGGGTTCCTGCGTAGGCATTCAGTCATTCAGGATCGAGTACAGTTATTAACTACACCATGGTTTAGGATTATATAAATCCTATTAAACTTTCATTTGTGGTGCTTATCAGTTACACTGTTACTAGGTAGAGTGATTATTCTTCCACGAGTGATAGTATTGGGTGTTTTGTTTCTTTTGTAATTTAATAGCTTGATAAAACATATTTCAAGTACATTTTCTTCATTCAGTATTTCTTCGCCGATCTATAGTAAAAAAGCTGTATTACTGGCTTTCTTCCTTTGTGTTTGTGTTGTGGGCCCTATTCCATGTGAGGAACCCCTCAGATTACTTTTCATGAATCGAATGTGACTTCATCTGAACTCAACACAGCTTCAGCAAGACATGATTACCATGATGTCTGATTCCAAGGTAATAGCAAACTATTCCCAAAGTTGTCAGTTTTTAGATTTAACTTCTGTATTTGTGTGGATTGATGATCAAATTGTTGAAAATCATACCACAATATAGATGACTCTTGAAAAACATTGGTTTGTACCTTCTATGCTCAGTTGTGTTAAGTGGACAGAGTATCATCAGATTCAATTTTTACTTTTCTTCATCTCTCTGTCTCTCCCTCTCACTTGGTATCTCACTTTCAAATTTTTTTTTTTTTGATTTGTAGTTCTTGCTTTCTGTAGGCATCAAAGAACACTGAGAACATTATCTCCTTTTTGATGGACAGATGACTTGTTACATTTGTGGCTTCTTTTTTGTGTCTCTTCTTAGTATAGAGAGCATCTGAGAGTCAATACTGTGAAGTTGGAAGAAACAAGTAGGAAGTGTGTATCACACACAAAACAAAAGAGACCAACGGTGGCAATACTGATACCAGACAAAACAGAATTGAAGTGAGAAGTTGGTATGAGAGGAATGTCTTCTGCAAAACATAACAATAGGGTCTACCTTATCCCTGTCTACTTCTCCCCGGAGGAAAAGAGCTGGCTGAGGCTCCCAAATTCTTTGTAGCTGGGCTGGTTGGTGAGGGCCTTCCACAGGAGGCCAGCCCATGAAGCCTAGGTGACATTCCTGCTTGTCTAATGGACAGATGCAATCAGAATGATTTTTTAAAAAAATAGGACTCAGGTAAAGACGCTTCAAAGGAAACAAGATAAGTTTCAGAAACCAACCCTAAAAATGTGACCATGTAATTTATGTAGTAGAGAATTAAAAAAAAAATAGCAATAGTCTCTGAAGTCAAAGAAGAATGTATGAGTGAAGTGAAAATTTCAACAGAGAAACAAAATGTATTTTTAAATGATAAACAAATGTTAGGATTGTTGAACATAGTCACTACATTGAAATTCTCACTAGTGGGTTCTCTTCTTAGGATACATAGAATTTTTGGATGGAAAACAAACCATTCAGAACAGCAAAAATTACAAGATACAGAGAGGGAAAACATACACTGTGAAAGCCAATCCATCATGATTATATAATAGTCATAAATATATGCACACCTAACAAAAGATTCCTAAAATCTCTGAGGCAAAACTCCTAAAATATCTGAGTAGATCCTAGACACATAGAGGGATCGATATGGAGGGTGACCATAGACCCCAAGAAATTCCCCAAATAAAATTTCAAGTGACATCCCTGACTTTTAAATAGTGATCAATTCTAACTTTTAAATATTTCCAGTGGAGTTACACAAAACATCTTCCTATCATTTTCCTTCTTCTAGTAACAATATTACTCAGCACTTCAATGATTCAGTCATATTTGAAGATAGTTTTATTTGCAAGATAAGCCCCAAATCTGAATAAATCAACCCACAGACAACAAGGCAGTAAGAAATACAGCTATGGACTTAGCTCAGTGAGTCCACCCGCTTTTTCCTACACACCAGGCTTGGGGCTTATGGTGGATGATAGATTATTCTATGCTTCGTTTAACCTTCCTGTTTCTGCCTTATTTACAAGGAACTTCAAGATGATTTTTCTTCTAGCTGTTCTCTGTTCTGTCCTTGCTGTTCTTTTTCTCACACTTTGTTCTCTTAAGATCTCCACCTCCTGCTTTATTTATTTTCATAGATTCCCAAACAGAAAATGGCTAAATGAAAGCCATTGGCAAAGATTCTTTCCCAGTATTTCTCTGACACACACAATGTGAGCAATATGGAGGAACATGTGACTCCACCAGTTCACTGGTTGGGGGGTGTGTCTCCAACATTGCCTTTTCAGCTTGATTTATTTTCTTATGTGTTCTTTGTAAACAATCACTATTTTCTCAGGAACTCATTGCTATAATCCCCCAATGAAGTTAAAGCCTACAGAGTACATTGGAAGGGATGGCAAGGGTGGAAACATAGAAATGGTTTTCTGTCCACTGTGAAAGAAAAAATAGAAAGTCACCAGTATTTCCTGGGTGACCATAAACTTTGGAGAAATAAAAAGCTAATGTTATTATTTGGACAGCATTCTGATCCTGGGGACAAATCCAACAGGATTTCTTCACTCCCAATACAAACCAAGCATTGCTAATCTGAAAGTACCAGATCCAGAATATTTCAGAATCTAAAAGTTTTTGAGCACTGATAGTATGCAAATAAAAAATCCCAACTCATGTGATAGGTTTAATTCAAACATAAACCCATTTCTGTGTTGTATGCAAAATTATTTGTGAGCTATTTGAATAAGGTGTATGTGACACATAAATAAATTTTGTGCTTGGACTTGGTACAAATACCAAAATATCTCATTATGTCTGTGCTAATGTTCTAAAATATGGAGATTTTTTAAGATTGACAGTATTGTTTAATGAATGTTTTCAAAGTTATAGTCTTACATTAACAACCAGTTAACTTTCTTTCTATTTTTTCTTTACTGAGCCCTATGTCTGCTTAGTATAGATATGAAGGAGTTTTAAAATCATCTCTAGGACATACCTGGTTTGCGCATTTTAAAATGACAAAAAGTGCAGCTGATTTCATGATGGTGAAATTGTGTGCACATGACTGTGAGTTGCGATTTACTAAAGTGGGAGGGGCATGGAACCAGGGTTTGGTCCCCATCCTAACATGGAAAACATCAACAAAATATCTATAAGATTAAGATTTCAGTCTGTCACACTTAAGTGTCAACAACTGATCCACAGTTGTAAAGGATTTCAGTTTGGTTTTTTTGGTTTAGTTTTAAGGTTTGGGCTTACAGTCTTATAGAAACACATAGATGCTTATATTAAATTTTGTTGCTTGACCTAGGGCCCAGGCACATAATTTGTTAACTTTTTAATTTGAATTTATCTCATTTTGTTTAGCCATTTGGCTTGGTATTTTTTTAGAGCAGTATTTTAGGGTGTTTGTTTTGTGTCTCTCTGGTAGCTTTGTGGTGTCTCTCTGGCATCTGTCTCTGTTCTTCCTACTCTCAGAGTTTTCTTAGCCTGGTAGCCCTGCCCATAATTTTTGTCTGTCTTTTTTACTAAATCCATAGGTGGGATAAATATTTAAAATGTAACATATAGTGTCACTATAACAGTTATTCTGAGAATAGATGTATTAGATAGATATATAGATGATAGATACAAAGATAAAAATTGTTGTTTAATAATTCAATATTTTTTTCAAGGTGCCTTCCGAGTTCCATATCATTGGCCTTTTAATATATTTCCTGGAAAAAGGCACTTCAGAGGTTGTTGTGCTTTTCTATTAATTAAACTATAGTTATTACTTTACAAATAGGAGATAGTAATACATTATCTAGGCAAACCCATCTCTAATTATGTTCAGAAACTATTTGCATACTGAGCAATAAAAGGTTTGGAGAAAGCAAATTAATCTTTTAAATGCTGAAGGAAATTGTAGAGGCAGATAAGTGGGTGAAGTATCTGAACATGCACCATTGCTATCAAATGTAAAAATTTATTATTTTGTCTTCCTGAGTAAGATGAGTCATTTTCCAACTATAGTGTGAGGTTTGGTCACATGCCTGGCAGTGCCCAGGGGGATGTGTGAACACACAGAGAGAGAGCTTAGATCCAAGTCTAAGGCGGCCACTTTTGTCCACCACTGTAAGAAGAGCCTTCTATAAAAAAGCATGGCCCTTTCCACATGGGTCCCAGAAAAGACAAACACACCCATGAGATCTGAATATCCCTGTGGTTTCCAGGTGTAACTGTGGAGCTGGCTTGTGACAAATCCATGACAGTCATAGACCTCAAATACTAAGACTTTGGGGGAAGGCAGGAACAGTACAGCAGCATTATCACAGCAAAAGCTTATTTATTCCTATGTGATGAACCCTCTCAGTCACAAAATTTCAAGATATTTAATACGCTAATGCCCCCTGGAAAGACCCTGGTTAGCTGGCTGTAGACTTAGGTGTTCTTTAAATCACTCTCTCTAAAAGGAAATATTTATATTGATTTTTGCTTAAGCCCTATCTTGTCTCTCTTTAAAGAGAGTGTTAAAGTTACAAATATAACAGTCTTCACAACATGCAACCGCTGTGGATTTACATTACATTATCATACATGACTGTTAACTGGTTATAGAACTTGTTGACCAAAAACAAAGTGTTTTAGAACCAGCTTGAATAAAGTCTTATTCCTCCACCTAAGAGATATAAGACTCTGGCAAACTCTCGTACATTCTTCAGCACCTACCCTCCTGGTTTGCAGCGCTGACATAGTATTTATAGCTTCATTATAGAGTTGTTATGGGGATTGATTGAAATACACAATGGGCTTAACACAAAGCTTGACCCAGAACGTTAGCGACATAATGATAGCAGATGTCATTAGTTTTAAAAAGGTCATTTCCATAAGCTCTTTTTAGTGAGACTGGTAGTTGGACAATAGTGTTAAGGACGAGGGGATAAGTTGGTTTTAGTCAATGGACAGATTTCAGGAGAAACTGCCTTTCCCCCCTGTTTTGGTTGAATGCAGCTGTCTAGTTTCTAAATAACTGTTTGTATTACTGAATTAAAATTTTCCTAATCCCCACCCTTCTCCGAAAACCTGCCTCTCCCCATAGCAGAAACTCGGAAAAACTGACAGCTGGTGCTCCATCTGTGTTTACTTTTGTGAACTGGTGCCACCCTGCTCCAATGTCCCCTGCAGTGGCAGGATTTCTCTGTACCTTGGAGCACCTGCTCAGCCTAAACCAGATATTTTTTTGCCTCTAAAAGTCTAAAGGACAGGGTTGAACTCTTGTATTCCATGAGATGCTTCTGATTTTCAAAGCATGAAGTGGAGTTTCTGAGGCCCCCCACTAAACTCTGCTTTTCATCAAGGGAAGAAGGTGGTGTTTTAAGAGGTGGGATGAGAGAAAAGTCTCTTTTGGTCCTTTATGGGAGTTGTGACAGGGACAGGGCATTTCCCTAAAGATCCCTCCTAGCTCTGAAATTCCAAAATTCCTTTGCTTTACCGGGGAAGGAAATGGAACTGCAATTGCCCATTGGGGTAAAATTTAAGTCAAGTCTGAATTTCAAGTTCAGTGTAAGCACCCCATTTTAATGTTTTTAGAAGAAAAATTTGCCTGTGAAAATACTGGTTTTCTTACAAAGCAAACCATAAACATGTTTTTGACAACTTGGGAATGAATTAAAAGGTGGGGGAAGTGTTCCTGAATGGGTATGCTCTGAGTCAGGGTGAGTAAGCTGGGCAGCTCCATTCATCTTCGCTATATTTATTTACCCTCTTTTTAAAGTGCACCAGGAGTCTCTGTAATTTCTAGTTATTCTTTTTATTTTGCCATAATTTACTCCTACCTTCCCACCCTCCAAAACATAAAACACTAAAGGCAGAATTTGAGCACATGGTCCAAGGGGGTTATAAATGTTACACATATTACCCATGGCTTACAGAGCAGACGGTTCTGAGGGCAGATCTATTAATTCACATCAAGAGCAAATTGTGGATGATTTCTACCTTCATGGAGCTCTCCTCTGTTAAAGCATTTCTCAGCATCACTGTCTAGCTCCTAATATTTTTTCTCTCCAACAGGAAATTTGTCATATCAAGGCCCACAGGAAGACGGGGGACATTTACCAGAAAGTCAGCCAGGCAGGTGGCAGCTGGGATGTGTCAAAATATGGAACATATTTTCTTAGTATGGTAAAATATACCTAACACAGATTTAAGTATTTCCACCATGTTTGAAGGTGTAGTTTGGTGGAGTTAGGCATAGTCACAGTTTTGTGCCACTGACACCCACACTCAGAACTTCTTCCCCTTCTTAAAATGAAGGTCAGGTTGAGTGACACCAGCTGTCCAGTCCTCCATCCAGAGTCACTGGCAACCACCATTTTACTTTCTGTTCCTGAGTTTGGCTGGGTAAGGTACCACACAGGAGTAGGATCATTTGGCATTTGTTCTTTTGAAACGGGCTTATTTCACTTGGCATATATTCTCAGTGTTCAGCCTTGCTGTCAAGTCCCTTCCTTCTTAAGGCTGAACAGCATCCCATTGTTTTTACTCCGTTTAATCATTCACCAGTCAATAGAAACTTGGATTGCTTCCACCTTTGGGCCATGGTGAATAAGGCTGTTAAGAACATTGCTATAGGAATATGGACCAGTCCTTGCTTTTGATTGTCTTAGCCATATGCCAAAGGCAGATTGCTAGCTTTGACAATAAATTCTTTTGAGGAACCACTGTACTTAGACAGAAGTCCCACCATTTTATATTTCTATTAATAATACAAGAAAGTTCCAGTTTCTTCACATTTGTATTCAGCACTCATTATTTCTCCTGAGTTTAAAATTTTTATTTATTTTGTGTGTGAATATTTTGCGTATTTATATGTTTTTGTACTGTGTGTGTGTGTGGTTCCCAAAGTGACCAGAAAAGTGTGGTTGATCACCTAGAACTGGATTTTGGACAGTTGTAAGCAATCATTTGGGTACTGGGAATTAAACCCAGCAGACAAAGCCATCTTTCCAACCTTTTTGTTTTTTTTGAGAAAGAAATAGCAGTCATCTTAATGAACAATCTCATGTTGGTTTTGACTTGTGTTATTTTAGTGACTAGTGATGCTGACTATTAATGAGCTTAGGTATCTTTCTGTCAATATAACTATGTAAGTCCTTGATTGAATTGTAAATTTAGTTTGTTTTTGTTGTTCCTGATACTGAGTTAGTTAAATTTAGATTTACAGTTTAATTGTAATGAATATAATTGTCATCTCAAAATCTGGGGAAAAAAGAGACAGATACGTATTTTTAAAATCCACTTTATGGTTGAAATAGTTTTGAATAAAGAATATATTTTTAAACAGTAAAGGAAAAGTTATTTTATGTAGGGCATTTTATAAGATTCATGTATTACCATATTTAATGATATTCATCCCATTCCCAAACATTTCTTTTAAACTTTAATCATTAATAAAAAAAGTAAAGAAAGGCAGACTTTAAAATACTGTCTGCAGGGACATGCAAGTCAAAATGACTATGAGATATATACAAACTTACACCTGTCAGAACGGCTAAGGTCAGAAACACTGATGACAGTCTATGTCGGAGACAAAGTAGAGAAAGAGGAACACTTCTCCACTGCTGGTGCAAATGTAAACTTGTCCAGTCACTCTGGAAAGCAGTATGGTATTTTCTCAGAAAAGTGGGAATTAGGCTATATCAGGATCCAGTAATACCACTTTTGGGCATATACTCAAAAGATACTCAAGCATACCACAAAGACACTTGCTCAGCTATGTTCACAGCAGTATTATTTGTAGTAGCCAGAACCTGGAAACAACCTAGATGCCCCTCAACCAAAGAATGAATAAAGAAAATATGGTACATTTATACAATGGAGCATTACTCAATGATAAAAAGCAATGACATCACGAAATTTGTAGGCAAATGAATAGAACTAGAAAAAAAAAACATCCTGAATGAGGTATCCCAGACCCAGAAAGACACAGTATGTACTCAATCATGAGTGGATAGTAAATGCAAAGCAAAGAATAAACAGGTTAGATTTCACAACCTCAGAGAAGCTAGGTAGAGAGGAGAACCCCAAGAGGGATACACATGGATTGCCCCAGGAAGGGGAGATGATTAAGGTCTCCTGGGTAAACTGGGAGGGGATAGAGAGGGCAGAGGATGAGGGTGGGAACATGAGGTTCGAGAAGGCTGAGTTGGGGGAGGGATGGAGAGGGTATGCAATGAAAAATATATCTTGACAGAGTGAGCCATCATGGGTTTAGGGAAAAACCTGTTGCTAGAGAAATATGCAGGAACCCACAAGGAGGTCACAGCTATGACTCCTAGCAATGCTGGAGAGGGTGGGTGCCTGAACCAACCTTCCCTTGTAGGCAGATTGATGACTACTCTAATTGTCATCATAGAACCTACATCCAATAACTGATGGAAGCAGATGCAGACACCCACAGCCCAGCACTTGACCAAACTCCTGGAGTTCAATTGAAGAGAGGGAGGAGCAACTAGAGGAGCAAGGGGAGGGTCAGGAGCACAATGAGGACGTCCACAGGGACAGCTGACATGAGCTAATGGGAGCTCAGACTCTGGACTGACAGCTGGAGAGCATGCATGGGTCCAAACTAGGCTCTGAATGAGGGTGTCAGTTGCGTAGATCAAGCTGTTAGTGGCCCCCCTGCCTATGGGACCAGGAATTATCCCAGTTACATAAACTGGCTTTTTAGGGCCCATTCCCTATTGTGGGATGCCTTGCTCAGCCTTGATAAAGGGAAAAAGAGATGGGTCATGCCTCAACTTGACATGTTAGCCTGTGTTGACTACTCAAGGGAGGCCTTGCTTCCTTTGAGGAGTGAAAGGAGGGAGGGGGAGTAGGAGAAGGGAAGGGAGTGGGAACAGTGGAGGGTATGTAAAAGAAAAAATAACTTTTTAAATAAAAAAAGGAAAAACATACTGCAAACATTCATTACACAAGGCGATGGCCCAGTGTGACATGTCTTTCAAGTGTATCATGTACCTTAACTATGTCCAGTCCCATTGCTCTGTCCTATCCCTCAGGTGTGGTCCTCTTCCTTTATCCAGTAGTCTCTCTATTTCTCTGACATATATGTATTTCCCTTAACATGATGACATCAGTTCCATTCATTTTCCTGTAGATATAAATTTGTTCTAGATAAGTGAACAAAACCCTGGTGTATTTATATGCCACATATCCTTTTGAATGAACACTTGGATTGAGTCAGTGGTTTATTTGACAGTGCCACAACAGCAAACATAGATGGGCAGGTATCTAAGAAAAGTGTTTTGTGTTTGTTTCTTTCCTATGTTCTTCATTCATTTCTTCTTGCTGTGAAAAACAGTACTATTAGAAGTGAGGACATTGTCTGTTTGTGACATATTCCTGCTAGGCTAGCTTGATCAAGGCAGAACACCACATAAGCTTCACTTTTCCCTATAATTTTGCCACCCTGACGTGTCACCATGCCCCATCAGCGCACAGTGACATCACTAGAAGGTTTAAGATGCATTTCCATGGTTCTGATGCTATCCTAAGCACTAATTCCCAGGGACTTGCACAAATTAACTCACTTTACTCTAACAATAGCTCCTATGAAACCTATGAAACAGAAGCATGCTTATACATGCACATGCAAGTGTGAGCCTGCATGTGCACACACACACACACACACACACACACACACACACACACACACACACACATCTTTCAGCTAGTACAAGTGGAATCCTGGAAGTTCAACTGTCCTTGTTTCCCAACTACTATGGTAGGTGTCTTTGGGATAAGAATCAGATTTCCTTAGCTCCTTGTCTGTTTCAGTCTCAGCATTGCCAACTGCCCCTAATTTTAAAACAGGTATAACTGTTCCATGGCCAGAACTGTAAGGTGGTAATTCTTATGTAGAACATGGGATAGTCATTCTTTAGAAAATTAGACTCGGAATTACCATGTGACCCAGAAATCTCCCTTCTTGGCATATACCTAAGAGAGCTGAAAATAAGACTCAAACAGATACTTGTGTATTTATATTCATGGCAACATTATGCCTAGTAATGAGAACACTGCATCTTTTCATTTAAGAATGTACTTCTAGTCTTAAACATAAAATTTGGTCCTCTGGGTATTGTTAGATCTGTTTCCCAGGTTCATCCAATTAGCTGTCATTTCTGTCTTATATTTTTGATGGATGAACTGACACACTGTCAAGAACTGGGAAGAGAGCTGAGTGGAGTTAGTCCCTTTGTAGGCTGCTGCATAATTCTTTTCTCCCATGAAGTGAGGGTGTTAGTAGCAACCTATGAAGATGCCAGTATCTGTTTTCAGACCAAGATCACAAAGCTCAAATACATTTTGTTATTTTATATCCAGAGAGAATTAGAAGAAAGGAAGAGAAGAAATCTCTAAATAGCACAAGCAGACATTGGCTAAAATAATAAGCTGTGGTTATATTATGATGCAAATTCCTTGCTGACTATTTCATTGCAGCTTATACATGAGGCTCCTTAAAATTGCTACTTTCAAATACTTCTTCCTTGGAATTTCTAACATTACCTACCTTTGAAAAAATGACAAAATTCTTAATTCACAAACTACAATAGAATCTCAAGTCTTTCTTTCAAATCCTCAACTTTGACCTGAATGCTTTGAGGGAAGATTCAGGCTCCAGTGCATGGAAAGGCTGTTACTTAATCTTCTAGAAGACAGAAGAAAATCCGGCAGTTTCAGACACACCATAGAACCATGACCCAAATGAGAAAAAAAATCTCCTGATACAAGGAAGACGTCAAGTAACAAAAGGAGTTGACTGGAAGAGCAATGGTGATTTTCAGGAAGACCTGCTCAGTGATGGAAAAAAAAACCTGAGGCACTAGGAGCAGAAGATGGATATTAGTCAGCATATGGCATAAAGGGAATATGAAGAAAGGATTATATCACACCCACTGTCCATGATGGCTTCCGCACTCGCCCTTACGGTGCAGGTCTTTATTTCTAGCTGTTCCATAAAGGGCTGCAGTCATGGCCATCTGTGGGTGATAGGAGTGAGTTTTGAGGAAAATCAGCTCAAACTTCAGAATTAATCATAAAATCAAGTAGCTTTTCAATAATAATTTATTCAAAAATACAAAAAAAATGTGAATAAAAAAAGATAAAAAGCTACCAACCATCCCAAGCTTCTTATCTGACAAACAAGTACTTTTAAGGATAGATATGCAAAAATAAAACATTGAAAACACAAAATTCTTGTATCATAAAATCTTAATAATTGGAAAAACAAAGGGGAATATAAAAACAGAATGTGGTCAGTTTTTCTGAAACAAATGCAATAATTTAACATCTGTGATCAAAATCTAGATTTAAAAAAATTTTCATAGGACTTTCTGGATGCTGCTATTGGTAGAAAATAGTCAGGGATTACAAAATGCAACAAGTATGTGTGGCTCTTAGCAGATCAACATGGAAGAAGAGTGGTGACAGGAACAGGAGCAACTACTTGCTGAAAGTGCCTTTGGTGACAAGTGTTTTCTCCTCACAATCTTGTATGGGCTGTCTGTATGTATATCTACTCTCCTCAGGCAGACGCCGGGGAGCTTCTCACCATGTCACACCGTCAGCAAATTCAAAGGCACTGTACTAACTCTAGACCTCATCTGTTTATGGACTGTGCCAAGAGCTATGGAAAGAAAAGCAGGCTTGTGTAGATGGGTGATTGATGCTGGGTGAACGCACCAGGAGTGGTGCCCTGTGCTGCATGGAAAGAGCCACTGACAGCAAGACACGGAATACTATTTTAGAGTTACTTACAGAGCAGATTTTAGTACATTAGATTTGATCTGGATTTGGATCTGGCTCAAGTAATTAAATAGAAAGAGTTAAAACTATCTTTGAAATTAAAATCTAGACATATCTCTTAAATAGTAACTGTTCACATGGTGGTGGACGGCTTTCTCACTGTGAAGTTTCAGGAACAAAGTCATGTGGAGATTAATCATCTGATATAGCTAAAAGGTCTCAAGCTAACAGAAGGACCCCTGAATAGACAGCATGTAAGTAAAGTTGATATGATCGACGTAGAGAGTGCTTGTATTCTGTGTTAGGATACTTATCCAGTTGATAAAAGATGTGTATCTTATGATTCCGTAACTTTCCTTCAAGAATTGTTTCAGGAAAAATTATCACCAATAAGGCAAGAGATGAAAGGGTCTTCCCAGAAACAAACTTTAGAACAGAATAGAAAGTGACGTGACCTAACAATAAAAACCAACTCAACAGGAAAAGGGTTTTACAACCCTCGCAGCTCTTTGATTAATTATGCCACCATTTACTCAGTGTTTCGAAACAGCATTCACTGCTTGCTATTGGAGCTTTGTAATCTAAAGCTCCAGAGTGAACTCGTGTCTGAAGAAGAGGGTAATAACTGTCTGACTGTGCAGCAAACCTCTACCAAAGACTATAGGGGTATTCGATCACGGGGCATACTTTCATGTGTTTGAACTTCTCTATAATCAAGATAAATCACATTTACAATTAGAACAAAGGATAAAACGAAACCAAAACTAGGTTGAAAACACCCCGTGTAGCCTGATTGTGTGTGCATCTCTGTATGTAGAGAGCTAAGTATATCAAAAGCCACTAGTTACTTGAGGGGAATATTGTCAGTAATTCCCTATTTCTTTATTTTAACTACTTTTCATACTTTCCAGACTCTAACTTGTCATTTCAGTTTTCTAATAAAAAAGAAAATAAACAGTGTGCTAATGTAAATACAGAAGTTTGAAATAGTTCAACTTCCCGGCTGCCTGAGAGCATATTTTCTGTTTGATTTTACTGCACGTGTAGACAGCTTTTCACAGATTCACATCTCTGGTTTAAATTATACAGAAGCTGTTTCACTTCCCTTTGTAAGTGTCTCATTTAAATTCCCAGGTGTAGGTAGGTGCAGTGTGAATTGGGAGGAGGGGACCATTTTCATCTCCTGGTGCCCTAGCCATGGTGAGAGGTTAGAAAGCCCTGGACAGCAGTGACAGCCCCATCCTGGTCATAGAAACTCATTTCTTTCTTTCTCTCTCTCTCTCTTTCTTTCTTTCTTTCCTTTTTTTTCTTCTGATACTGAACCATCCCAGAGGAGTGATCATTCGTTTGAGTTTAGATGTTTTGACCTTGATTCAGCAGTGATATTTATTTTTTAAAGTTGATGATTTTTATAAAAGGAAAACAAATAGAAAAAAGCAGTAAAAAGTTTATACAATTTTCTACCAATTTTCCTCAAACCAGTGGTTAGAAAACTCATATCTTATTAAAAAAATTTTTAAACACTGGCTGATTTCTCTTTCAGGCATACACATCCTAGTGCTTTTTTAAAAAAAAAAAAACTGTCTTATAATAACTTTCTAATACATCAGTGATTTTCTTGATAATTTGTTTGTCAGCAAAGCAAACAATAATCATTGAATACAAATTATGTATAGATTGTTATACACAACATTAATATGTTTATTTATTTTGACATTCTTGTTAAAATCAGAATTCCCTGTTTATTATTCCAATATTTATCAAAGGAAAATTAGTGCCATTTTCTCCTTTACAGATACAATAAGGAAAACGAGGAGGCAAAGCTCAGAAATGGTGATACCCACAGGGCTGCTGTGCCATGGATAGTCCTCTCCGTCTGAGATGTCTGCTCCTGGTACCTTGGTTGGGCAGAAAGAAAGGATGTGGGCGCAGATACATCAGAAGGCTTTGCTGAAATTTCTAATGTTGATGCTCACACTTGAAAGCGTAATCTGTTGGCACTTCCTATTGTTACTTTTCAGTCTGGGCTGAAGACGGCTGGAGCAAAAAGAAAAGAAAAGAAAGAAAAGAAAAAGGGTTCATGGTGTTCTGTGAACAGCAGACTGTAATGAAAATTTCTCCTTGCAGTTTTCCTAGCAAGTGTGTCTCTCAACATATCAAAAATCCTTCCCCTCATTTTTTTTCAAGCCATATTTTCTTCTGCCCTCCCAGCCTGCTCTTTTCAAGTCCTGCTAACTCGTGCCTTACATGTCTTTTTTTTTTTTTTTTTAAATCTGACTGTGTGGCTGAAAAATCCTCAGTCAGTAGGTGGTCATGGACCTGTGCCCCAAATCCTGTAGATGTGGAGTTGACAGGTCTCAGGACAGGATCTTTCAGCACCAGACACAGGAGTTTCCAGCTTGCAGAATATACATCATATCTTCCTCATGGAGTCTTCCTAGGGCAGACAAGCACCTGTGAACCATAAGGTAGGCTTCCTCCTGGGTCCTGCTGGACTGAGCCGTATCCTCCCGCTTGGCAGGCAACTTGGCAGAATGTTTCCAAATGTAACCTTCCATTGAACAAATGGGTTATTTTCTGTCTATGCAGTGGTGGGATTGGCAGCCTGTCTTTCTAGACCTCACTGATATACCACTGTGGCCAGCAGCCAGGCCTGGTTCAGCTAAATCACAAGTCTGGCTGAGCTTTGCAACATCTGTACTTGGTGAGAACTACAAGGAAAGGGCTTCTCATTTGGGGCTGCTCATTAGTTGACAAAACAAATGTTTTGTTTTCTACTGTGTGCTGGGTGTCAGTTCATAGCTGAAGATTTATATTTTGACACCCGCTTATACCCATCTGCATTTTCTTTTTGTGAGTGATCCGTAGAATGGCTAGAGATGCTTTTTACAAACCAGGACACCAGAGGAGAGAGGCAGTGTTCCAGTCTGAGAAGATAAGAGATTATACAGTAAATTATTTGAGCAGAATGTCTTTCCAATACAGGAAGAACTTAAAGCACTTTAACCCTTGGTAAACCCTATTAAAAATATAGAAAGTTGATCTCTCTCTCTCTCTCTCTCTCTCTCTCTCTCTCTCTCTCTCTCTGTCTCTCTCTCTGTCTGTCTCTGTCTGTCTGTCTGTCTGTCTGTCTGTCTGTCTGTCTCTCTCTCTCTCTCTCTCTCTCTCTCTCTCTGTACAAGAAAAATGAAGTAGAAATGAATAATTGATTTTGGCACCCTATAGTGGCTTTCTCCAATGGGGTGTCTCAAATATTTCTGTGTATTAGGGTTAGATATAGCTATGAAATATCCTTACGTTCAGGTCATACCCAAGATCCAGCCGTCATAATCGTGATCAGTGGAAGCTCCACAAAGAGTACCAGAGGGCAGGGGCTCAGCTTGAGTTGCAGGAGTCTATTAACCTTTTAGGTGAGCATCCTCCTGTAGGAGTCCCCAGGCTCACCTCTCACTGCCTTTAGCAGAAAGGGAAGTGGCCCTGGGTGCTCGTGGGTAGTTACTGTAGTGCTCATCCTTCTTTCTCTTCCATCCACTCTTTTTTTATCTAGAGGTTTGCTTTAGGGGCAAAGGCTGTGTTTTATTTATATATCTCACTATATACTTCATGTTTTTAAGGAGTGCATCTGGGCCCAGTTTTTATTTGTAAGTAAATGGGTAAGTGAATTCACACACCCACATGGCTATGGAACAGCAGAGTGACTATAAATATTAATAATATTCTCTATATTCTCAAAAATCTAGAAGGAAGAATTCTGTGTGTTTTCGTCACAAAGAAATGATAAATATATGAGGGGAGGGATATGATCTCACTGATTTGAGCAAGACATACCAGAATATATATGCCCAGATGGGACCCTATAAATACAAGTTTTACATTTTTAGGTATCTATTTAAAAGTAATTTAAATTTTAAAAAATATTTAGTTGCCATCACTTAGTCATTTCAGTCTAGTGACTATTTACAACATGCCTGCTTGGGACCTGCCTGTTGCTTGGTTAGGATCTGAGGATTCAATTTTGAACCTGCAGATGGGTGATGCTGTTTTTCCCAATGGGTCCCGTCATGGCAGAGTCCTCATCTGTCTTAGAACAAGCCCATTTATCTCCTGCTTTCCCCTTTTTTTTTCCTGTTTTTCTAACACACAGTACTTTTGCCTCTACTTTCCGCACTGAAAACCTCAGCAGCAGACAAGACTCCTATATGAGACTGAATTGGTTCCAGCAAACTTGGGCCTGGAGTGTAGTTTCAGCACGTATTGTATACAGGTCTGCCTCCAACTGGGCTGGCTTCAGAGCAGAGAGCATGTAGTTATTCAGAGGGGGCTCAGACTTAATAAACATTCCTTGATCTGCAGGGAAAAAAAATTAACTGACACGGGGGCAAAAGCCTGGTCTCTGACTGACTATAAAACCGGCTATTGCAATTTCTGAATTCAGAATTCTCTCCTTCTTCCCAGCCTCTGATTAATTTAGAGCAAGGATTGAAAATATGTTCAAACTTTTGCCCTAAATCAGTCAGCATGTAAGTATTTCTTTGCCTACTACCATGCATTTAAATTACATTTTCCTAGAAGAAAAAAAAAAGTTTTTTAAAGTTATATGCATAGAGCAGTTAGGGCATCATAAACACTCAGGGCTTCTGCCTGACCTCCTGTTTTCCTCCAGGATCTCCAGGACTTCACTACAATTCCAAGGGTACTTTGTTAGACAATACCTTCCTATCTGAATGGAGACACTAAAATAAAATGTTGATTTAGAGAAAATGGTTTCCAAAGTTCTTGATATAACGGGGAGATATGGAGCCCAAAAAGAAATAAAAGTTTGGTTGAGCATGACTTTGTAAAAAGACTTTCGTTTCTAATTCTAGCATGTTCTCTCTGAGATGACCTGAGGCCAATAGGGATTTTCCAGAAGCAGATGAATATTGGTTCTAAGATGCATGAAAAATCATTCTGTCAGCGAAGGCTTCTGTTTCTTTTCTTTTCTTTTGATTAGTTACTATTTATTTATCTGTAGTAATGGAGAGGGGGTGAATCGGGGCACATGCCAAGCAAGAGTCCCAGTCTCCACTAATCCTCCAGACAGCTTCAGTTTAGTTGTGTCTCATCCCCCCTAAATAAGAAGGTCACCCAGCCTCATGTTATTCCAGCTCCTAGACCCTTCCTAAAAACATCCAGGAAATTCCAGGTCTGGGTAGAATACTCTTTGGTCTCACAGGGTTGTAGAGACATGGATACATACTGTGGTCAAGAGCTCAGTCTTTCTTTAGCTCCTACCATTTGAACATTTGCTGCTCTCCTCCTAAGCCTCACTATACCTCCTGATGCCCTTACAGTCTTGACTAGGGAAAGTGCTTCATTATATCCTGCAGTAAAGAAGTCAATAGACATGAATTGTAGTGAAATGATAAATGAAAAGTATTTAATGTCTTAAAAAAATCCAGGAATCAAATTTGTATATAAGTTAGTTTAAAGATAACAATATGAAGGCTGGAGAGATAACTCAGAAGAAGAAAACCCAAGTTTACTTTCCAGTACCCATGTCTGGTGGTTCACAACTTCCTGCAACTCCAGTTTCAGAGGGATGCCTCTGGCCTCTAAGGATGTCTGCAGTCACAGAGACATACATGCCTGATTATAAAAGAAATGAAAAGACCTGGAAACTATGAAAACATTTGAAGATTAAATTATTTTTTGCAACATGTGAAAATATAGCACAATTCATAATGATTCTCTACATCATGTGCAATTCATGCTACATGATGAATGCAATTTTCACAAGTATTTTATAGGAAATTTAACTTATTACGTGGGCTTCAGAATCAACCTATGAGCCATAGTGCTCATTCATAATTTCAAGGCTCCAGAGACAGAGGGATGCTTTTAATAATTTGCCTTAATGAAAATCTAATATTGTTAATTTAATCTAAAAAGGGACCAAGACTCAGCTTAGATCTTAGTGTTCTTAAACGCACGTTTGTATCTCTGCTTTTCTTTCTCTGTTTTCTTCCTTGTCTGCCTTTCTCTTCCTTTCTGGCTGTTCTGGAGCCAGAATCTAGGGCTTTGAGTATGATACATAAATGCTATACCAGTAAATGTCTAGTGCCAAGGCTTTGGGTGCTTTTGTGTTGATCTCAACAGAACAGTCACAAAAAAACGATACAATGCACAGAATACGATTACGATAGTTGGATTAATTTTTAGTAGTCCTTCTCAGAAAGTAGACTGTGGTCAAAGCCATTCTGTGCTGCTTCCATGGGAGAACTGAGCTCAGCAATAGAACGCATACTATCACATATCCAACATTGTTGAATTTAAATTTTTCTTAAAATTCTCTCTCTCTCTCTCTCTCTCTCTCTCTCTCTCTGTCTCTCTCTGTCTCTCTCTCTCTGTGTGTGTGTGTGTGTGTGTGTGTGTGTGTGTGTGTGTATGACAATGCATGGGATTAGCTTGTAGCTACCCAGGAAAGTTTTCCTTTAAAAATACTGTTAATCTCCAAATTGAAAGAGTATGTTTTTCATTTATGTAAAAGAAAGAAAAAATATTTAATGTCTTTAAAATACTTTTTAAAAATCAACTTCTAGATTTTTATACTCATGTAGCTACCAAAATATGGTATACCTAAGGATATATATATGTTAAAATATACATGAGCATGTATATAATGTATACATATATTTAATACTTAAAGAATTTTAAATTTGTAGGTGAATACATACTTTATGGGCAATATAAGTTTTTGAAAACTTCCACACACTATGAGAAAAATACTTCTTAAAATTTAGTGTTTATCTGTTTGACAAATATTTTTTAAAATATAAATAGGAAAGAGAAAATAGAATGTCTTCAATGTGCGTTGGATCTGGGTTTAAAGTAATTTTGAAACCAAGCAATTACAGACTTGGCTCCTACAGCCGTATTTTAATCCTGCTCCCCAGACCCTGAGTCCCCCTTTCTACTCTTCTGAAATCCACCCTGGGGAAGTAGGTACCCTGTGCCTGAGAGGTCAGCACCTAAGAACCCTGAATTCAGCTTGCCTGAGTCTTTCTTAGTGACAGCCCTCCAGCAGGAGGATGCTGGAAAGTGAAAGTAGATTGGAGATTTTGAATCATGAGTGCTTGAGACTTTTCTTTTCCTCTCCTCTCCCAGAAATGCTCTTGACAATTAAAAATGTTGCTTTAAAGTGTTGTAGAAAGGTGAAAGGACTCTTATTTACAAAATAAGTCTCTTTCCTCTCAGAAGAATAGCCAAAATAGAATTTAGCATCAACAGTGTTTACAAACAAGAATTTTAAAATAAAATGAACCCTTTGGTAGGGAGTGTGTGTGCATATGTGTATGTGTGAATGTATGTCAGTGGGTGTGTGGTGGGGAGGCTCTGAGATGTCTCAATTCCCACTGCCAATAAGCCAGTGTAGAGAAGAAGCTGGGTGGAGGAGGCTCATCACTCACAGAGACATCTGAACAGGCGTCATGTGTCCTACTGCCAGACAGATAGCACCATCCAGAAACACACATATCAGAAAAACAAACAGGTGACCTGCTCTTGTTAGTAATGTTTGAGCATCTGAAGAAATTCAGGGGCACACCAATTCTTCTGCTTTTGTTATTATATTTCCCACATTTCTAAATAAATAAAGACCTGACTTAAAATTTTACTTATTTTAAGGGGAAAGAATTAAAGCTATGATGGATGGAAAGAATCCCAGTACTTCCCCCTCCACCTGTCTGTCCTGAAGAAGCCATTCCCTATGGCCTAACTGGTCTTCAAGCCATTGTTTCATTTGAAGCGGAGTACCTCACATGAGCAAAGTGACTAATCGCTGAGCTATTTTTCTTGTAGTGACTTTTAGTGTTTTATGAGTCTCTCCACCTTATGTCTCATGAATTAACTTTACCCCACCATCTGAAATAGCACAGTTTGATCAAATAAGTAAATTAATAAAGTTGAATTTGCTTCCACCAAGGCGGACACCGACACCTTTCTCTACGCTGTGCTTTTATTGCTCTTCCCAGCTGATATTTATAATCCAGCCATATGTGGTTATAAAGATTTATTATAAGCCTGTGGAATAAGTCCTGTGAATGTGTACAGTAAACGTCCAAGTTTGACTCTGTAAGCCTTGGAGATTTCTCACACGATGAAGCCATTTTGATTGTGAGCCAAGCAGCGCGCCGTTGGAGCGAAGCCTCATATTGACAAAGGGTTTAGCTCTGTGCCTTAGACTATACTAAGCCTGTGTGTGGGTTCCCTAGGAATATTTACAAAGCTCAGGTAGGTAGTTTTCTTCTTCCTCACTCTCCTCATCTGAGAAGAGTTAAAGTTGGAGAATCTGTTGACCAAAAGTCCAAGTGGAAAAATTTAAGACCACAATTAAAGGTTTTTAGAGGCAAGACAGAGCCAACACAGGGGTACAGTGAATGGGACATCTGTATGTCCACCTTAGCCATGCACAACTAATTATTGAGCAGGTCTTCTGAGCTGGAGGGGAGAGAGAAACCTGTGGGCAACTGCTTCTGTGAGCTTCTCCCCTTCCATAGCAGTGGACCCAGATGGGACTCTGGTCAATTCCTTTCACACATGCCCTTCCTATGTTCTCTTACCCTTAATATATGGGGGTATGCTTTTTTCTTTTAATAATGTGTATGTTATTCAAGTGAATAGTTGACATGGGAAAGAGCAATGTCTCTTACTCTCTGTAGGCTATTTGAACAAAATACTGTAAGTTGAGTGGTTTATACACAACAGAAAGTATTTTTCACAAGTCAAAGGGTTAGAAATCTTAGCTCCAGACGCAGCTTCAGTGTCTGCTTCTACCACAGTCTTTGTACTCTACAATGCTGCCTTCCTCCCGTGTTTTCCCACAAGGGAAGCAAGAACTTAGATTTCTCGAGGTCTTTTCTCAGTCACAAGGGCTCCATGCCCACGATGGAATTATTGCCCCAAAGCCTCACTTCTGAATCTGTTGCCTTGGGGCTTTAGATTTCAGCACATCAATGCGGGGAAGAGGAAAGGCAAGCATATTTTATTTAAAATAAAACAAATAAAACAGAGTAGGTTATCTCTTAAAATTTTAAGTGAGATTCCTCAACACTCAAGGAGTTTGTCACATAGGAAACTTTACAAATGTTAGCATTTTTATTTTTCCTTTCCATCAAGGGGCATGGGACCACCTGGGCATGGGATATTTTACAGAAAAGTTTAAGGAATTGTCATCAGAGGTAGCCTGGTTACATAGTAACCTAAACCACTAACCTAAACACTTTGCTTCATCCCAAGAATTGACTCACATATTTTGTGAGTATCTGGACTGGTGAGAAATCTGAGCAACATTGGCTGCTTTGGCTTTGATATTTTTCTTTGTGTGGTGTTAATAACATGACACTCTGCTTTAAGTCTCTTGGCCTTCTGGATAAATGTCTGTTTGAAATAATGTATGAGAATAAACATATTGGTTGGTGGGAAAAGGAAATTTGGAGCCAAGAGAAGTGCAAAAGCTATGTGTTCTCTGTAAGTGTCCAGAAGGGATGTCATTCACACCATGGTTAGCCACCTATTGCTCATGACTGAGAATGATGACAATAGGGACACATCTCATTGCATTTTCTGAATCTTTACAGATCTTATCATTTGTACAAGACCATCAGCACTTAGGAGCCCATCTCATTTGCAATGAATAATTTATGCCATTGGTTCACATTTGTCGAGGCTTAGCTAAGTCAAGACAGGTAAGCTTTTATGAGCAGGGAACACAGGGCTTTGGGAGGCAGGTAGTTATTGAAGCAAAGATACATGAGGGAGATGGTGGAGGTAATCTAGACAAAACAGGGTCCATCTGGCAAAGGGAGCTGAGAGGACCAGGGGAAGAAGAGCTAGTCTGAGAGCAGATGAGAGGCCAGGCTGGAGAAGGAGCAAAGGCTATGTGAAGGCAAAGGTTGGCATATAGAACAATTTTAGTGCTGCTTGGGCAGTGTCTTGCTGGACATCACATACCCCTTCACACAGCAGTCCCGTTCTGGTATATTCCCAGTAGAAATTGTGCAAACATTCCCTAAAAGAATATCTCAGAATGCTTGTAGTAATAACAGATCAGCACTTGTTTGACTGTTTGCTTGGGCTACTATTAAAAAAAAAAAAAAGTAGCAGAGACTGGGTGGGTTAATCCATACAAGTTTATTTTCTCAGTTATCAAAGGAGACTGGAAATCTGAGATCAAGGTATTAACACAGTAGGTCAGTAGGTTTCTTATAGGACCCTTCTTCTAGGCTTGTAGATTGATATTTCTTTTTTATCATCACATGACTCCCCCACTGCGTGCATGCCTGTGTGCCTGCGTGCTTGCGCGTGTGTGTGTGTGTGTGTGTGTGTGTGTGTGTGTGTGTGTGTGTCCCATTTTCTTAAAATATCTAGGATTCTAGTTAGGGTCCACCTAACTTATTTTATTTTACTTTATTAGCATGTTTTTTAAAACCACCTCAAAATACAGCTGCATTGTGTGTGCAGTGAGTTAACATTTCAATATGGTGAATGAAGATATACTTTTGTAAAACAGAGTACTTGCTTGACAATGACTGGACTACAATAACAGGAAAATCTCTCAAGAGTTGAATCGAATGATATGCAAGACCTAAGCAAGTGTATATAACTCCGTGGACATGGAGGTCTAGAAGAACAGGAGCGCTCCACAGACAAGTGAGTAAAAACCAGAACAGTGGCTCTTCTGGAGGAAGTTCAATTCTATCACTCCCTTGGGCTGGTATCCTTAGATGAGTGTTCCTCACGAAGGTGTAATCACTTTGTCCAGAAATACCAACACGTGTATTTAATAAGGCAGGGCGTGCTTTCAATGTAAATGTTGCTACATTTTATGATCGCAGAACAAGAATTGCAATTATTGAGTTTTAAGTGGTAGATCAAATTATTAACAGAAGATGGAGAGTTACCTGGTATGCAGTGGATACACATTATTAGCTTTGTAGCAAAATAGAAGAGTTACCAGAGGCTCTGACAGAGCAGCAGGAAGAGGAAAGGAGCAGCTGGGCATTGAGATGCTGACGGCTGAATTGATTAAAATTAAGAGTAAGAAGTAGTGTGGCTCTCTGGTTTTGTTTCTGTTTCCCAGTGGTGCTGGGGATTGGATCAGAACCTTGTCTTCATTAGACAAAGGTGTACACTAAGCTGCACACCTAACCTTGTGAAAGGGCATTTTCAGAAAGTATAATAGTGAATAAAAATAAAATAAGTAAACACATAGTGTTCCATTGGCCAAGTGGTGTGAAGGAGCACTTCTTCCATGGGAAAGAATCAGTGCGATTCTGTCTAATTCCATCCAACATTTGGGAAGGGAGTCAGTCAACTGCCAAACCATGGGAAGCTTGAAGTCAGCTGTGATGAGAAAGTTCACATCTCAGGAAGTGACAAAAATTAACTTGGAAGCCACCTACGGAGATAAGAACTGTGAGTCTGTCTATCTGAGAAACATCTGTCTCAGCAAGTATGAAATTCACTAACTAGAAGTAATCATTTGGAGAAATAAAAAAAAATGGCTGCATCAAATTTGTTAAAGTCTAAATGTCAATGAAACATTACATATATTTTTCTTTATAAAAGTAGGAATATACTTTTTTTCCTAAACAGAATACACTTGACTGAAGTGTATGTCAGATTGTAAAAACAGCAGGGACAAAAGATGTTCCTGGCTAACTTCACTCTCAAGAATGTTGTCCCATTTGTCTTACCTCTCTAATGTGGTGGCAGCCACTCATCAGGTCATGCAGGGGAGGAAGGTACACTAGCAGAGGACATGCCTGTACCTTCCTCCCCGCTGCTGTGCACTGGATGTTCTGCCCCAGCTTTGTACTTAGGAACTGCTCCAGGTCTTTTTCTGATTCCTTTCATTCTATTCCCAAACTGCACAGGTCCCTCCCTTCCAGGCTTCTGAGTTTCTCAGTTGCCTGTAGGGCCAGAGAGCTGTCCCCTGCTGTGATCCTGAAGTTTATACTCTGAGTGTGTGAGATTGTCTGAGAAACTCCTGCCTACATGGGGTCTGTTCCCAGGGAGTCTATTCTAAACCTGAAGTATATTAGTTATGTGAGACACATTAGAAAAATAAATGATTCTGGATGCCCTAGCCTTGGAATTTCCTTTGTGATATTTGTTTTTGAAAGGCAAAGAGTAGTGGTAAGCAGAGTCCGGTAGGAACACAGAGCCTGGACTTTCATCTACGCTTTTCTCTGAGAGCTGCATGGTTTGCCTTCTCTGAACCTCAGTCTCTGTTTGGAGCTGGGGGGAACCATGCCTCTTCTGCAGACCAACACTGGGCAAGAGGTTAGGCCTGTAACATGTGTACTACAGAGCTCTGTGTAGATCAGCCTTCAGCAATGGTTTCTGCCATTGCATTTGGAGCCAGGAGGCAGAGAGTAAGTACTAAGGGAGCTTACACTGAGTCTGAGAAGAGATTGAAAAATGACCAAGTTCATCATTCCCTCATTCTACACACAGGGAACAACATTCCAACCTAGGCAACGGAATTCATCAGGACAATAGAGTTTCTTTTTCTTTTTCTTTTAGTGTGTGTGTGTGAGAGAGAGAGAGACAGAGAGACAGAGAGAGCAAGAGACAGAGACAAAAAGATGTGGGTGGCTCATGTATGTGCTCCTACTGTCTGTGTTAGTATAAAGGTCAGAGGTGGACTTTGTAGCATCTCCCCTTTGCTTCCACCTTTATGTTGGTGCAGAGAAGTATCAGAAAAGCTTTTCTCCACTGAGCCATCTCACCTACTCAAAGGAAAGGGGGTCAGGGTTGTTTACTTTGCTGGGGGGGATGGGCAATGTTTGTTCATTTGTTTTGCTTTGTTAAAACCAAGGTAAAGTTAGAAATGGATATCTCATGTTTGTAATCCCAGATGGAGGAAACTGAGGCAGAAGAACTGGTACAATTCAAGGTCAGCCTGAGCTACAGTGAGACCTTGTCTCAAAAACTCAAACAAAACCAACTATACAAATAGGATGTAGCCTATTGTATTTGATGTCAAGTGCTTCTCGTTCACTCTGTGGAGACTTTTTAAAAATGAACAGGGCTAGTGAAAATAAACAAATTTCAGTCAGGTAGACTGTTTTCTAGATGTCATAAGTCAAGGAAAAATTGCTCAATTCCTAAAGGTTTCTGAGGTGGACCAGTTTGATCTAAGTCAGTTATTAATGAAACCTCATATTTTCTACCCATTTTAAATTAAAATTTGAATTGTAAAGCTGAGATAAAGTATAGGTAGACATTTGAATTTAAAAGCCCAAGAGAAAAAAACACTAAAGAATTGAAAGATAAACATTTGGCTTTTCAAAGGAAAAGAAGTCTTCATTCTATTTTACAGCCAACCATAACTGGAAGATGAATGACGCTTTTTGTTAGTGTCATGCTTTTCAAATTACATAAAAACTAGGTTTTGCATGAGAGGTTCTGCTGAAGCAGCCATTGTCAACATCTGTGCCCCATTCTACAGCACATTGTGTTCCTGACTTTCACTGGCTTCCTCTAGAACCCAGGCTGGATGCTCAGAGTGCCCAGGGGTCTATATGCAATTTGATTCTGAACTATTAAGTTGCCACCACCCTAGAAAGTGACATTTCTTGCCCTTATATTCCCTACCCAGACCACCCCCAACACAGCTGAATCATTCTGCTATTGAACAAGGCGAAGAGCTCATCAGTCTTAAGAATTACTCATTTCTTTCCAACTTCCATAACTTAAAAAATAATTTTAGATTTTTTAAATATTTTTATTTTATATGTATGGGTGTTTCCCCCAGACAGATGTCTGTGCACTGCATATTTGTCTGGTATCTGGGAAGAACAGAAGAGGATGTTAGCTCCTCTGGAAATGACCTGCTCCCATAACTTTTGTCTGTTTTTTGGTTGCAAATGTATTCCTAATTAAATACTAACTTCATTAGGACCCGAAGTGATAAGATCAGTTAAACTTTTCCTAAGATAGGAAAAAAAAAATCAATAGAAGGAAAAAAATAAATATTTAACTGAGTGAAGTCTGTTAAAAAGATGTTACACTTCATCTTGGTTGTGCTGCAGTTTACAGGGATTCCCATGTGTGTTTTATATACACACATGCATACACTGTTCCTATACACATTGGTTTTATTGTATATTAATCTGGGAAGAAAAGCTATCAAATCCTCTTCACATGCTAGAAGAATTCAGAATTCATCATTTTTTTCTAGAATTTGCTGCATAGATTCATGAAAGCTACCCACCCTTTGTCACATAATATTCATAAATATAACTAACATGGAAATTGCAGATCAGATCAGTAGCCTATGTAACTGCTTATTGGAGGTATAGGTACTAGCTTAGCTATTCTAGGGTCACATGGTCCCAGGGTCTTCAATGGCCTGCCACCCTGCTAGGGCAGCTCCTGGGGAAACCTGTGTGCCCAGGCAGGTTTTCCTATAGCCTTTCACTGCGGTTATGTTGATGTTTCTTTGCAGTAACTACTTCCTGGTTTCAAAAAGATGAAAAACAAGTAATCTGATCTTATTCAACAGAATAAGTCACTTCCTGCACTCAGTGCTAGACACGGAGTTGAAGAAGTTGTTTTCTTTTAGCTATTAAAAAAAAAAAAAAAAGACAATTAGATTAAGACAATGCAAAGAAGAAGAGACGGCTGATGCTGGGGAGTACCTGGCCGTGCTGTTCTACACTCTATCTCTTTGATTCACCAACAGAAGATGTTTTGTCTATGCCATTACCTTTCCCATCAGCCTAGAACACATTTGAGTCACAGTGCGCACAGGATAATCACAAGGACTTTGTAGCACAGTTTTTCTCCTGGGTCCTTAATTCTAATGGCTACAGGTAAACGCCTGCAATGCAGGTGCAGTCTCTTGTTGGCAATGTTCTTCTTGATCCACGAGGCAAGTCAGAAACAATGACACATAGGAAGGCGTGGGTGATACTTTTTTCAACTGAGGCCTCTGCTCCTCCCACAGTTCTACAGAGACTGAGTGCCCATGACCCTAGGTGCTTAGTGGCAGACAGTTTTAATTTTTCAGAACAAAGAATTTTAGAGATTATGCCTAATCTTAACTACTTGAACTTAATACTAGCTTCTAGGTAGATGTCTTGAGGAACAGGTTGAGATGTAGTTATGTATGAAGTTATGAGCTACATACATGCTTAGACATATGTATATACTCATGCATATTTTTGTGAATATACACTTATGTGTGCTGTAGAAGTGCACTCTCTCTCTCTCTCTCTCTCTCTCTCTCTCTCACACACACACACACACACACACACACACACACACACACACACACACACGCGCACAAACACCTTCTCTCTTGAACACAGTCTTCTTGTTTCCCCATTCCCACAGGTGCCAGAATTTGCCTCAGAAACAGTCTTCAGTAGTACTGTCATTCATCCATCCCTCAAAATTTCGGGACTGGGGTTCGTTCTTCTCTTCCTTCTTTGAAAGCATAGTGCCAGTGATGACCACAGAAATCAGTCTTTACATTTAGAAAGTCTAAATGTTGATGTCTGTAGGAGTAACATGTTAATAAATCTGGTTTTCTTTCTAGAATATCGGACCTTTTGCTTCCAATGTAACTGTTTTGAATACAAAATATTAGCATTGCAGATTATGTCCCATAGCATCGAAGGAGTATATCCCTTTCTGCAGGCTACCAAAAGATGAGTGATTAGATTAAAAAAAAAAAAAACTGAGAGAGGAAACAAAGGGTAGTCAATAGATTGCATACAATGCTTCCAGAGGCTCCTCTAAGAGAGTTTTGAAGAAAGAAAACTGACAGGTGCAAGGACACACCCCGACTGGCTCTCCTTTGAACTGGGGTAACTGAGATTAGATTGCTAATCAGAAACATGACCAGGAGTGTTGATTTATACCATCCTGCTGTGCTTGCCTTGTGGCATAGTGAACCAAATCAGTATTCCAAAGGGCTGTTACCCAAGGCACTCACCACAACCCGCCTCCTGTCACACCAATGTTTTAAAGTGATAGAAATCTGTTAAAGGGTTTCTAGGATCAGGCAAGGAATAAAGTATACTAAGGAGAGATGACTCAGAAAACCTCCCGAGACACACTCAGCCACCTGCATCCCCTTCCCTATCCACTTTTAAGACCATGCGGAATGTCTTCTCTCCAGCACATTAGAAGTGGGTAGAGTGATCAGGATTCCTATGAGGCATGCAAAACCAAAAAAAGATAAGCCCTGGTTTCTGAAGGAGTCAGAGTCATTTGAAAGTTAAAATGTGACAAATACTCAGTGGCTACCACTACTCAAAACCAGCTCTTGCAATGTCAAGTTTAGCTTAGTCCTTCTCTTTCCCCATTTCACTAACAGGGAGCTCGTTTTCTGCCTCCTACTTGCCTGGGTCCTTTTCCTTTCTCAGTCTCCCTCTACCCCACATCCCACTTTTACAAAGTACCTGGTAGTGGTGACACAGCCATCTGTTGTTTGGAAAGATGCATCATAGTGAGTACTTTCCACACTATGACATCCAGCAGAAGACCACACCCACCTGTTGTCCCTTTTGAGGATCCACTAACTAATATCCATTTTGTTCTGGGTACTCAACTGGCTGTGCAGGTCTTCAGAAACAAATGTGAAGGATGTGGTACTGACACATAGAGCCCATAGAGCAGAGATGGACATTAAAAGATAACAGCGGCAAGTGCTTAACTATAATTACAATGTCATGAAAAGGGACACAAACGGGAAAAAAATTAGAAACTGATTTGCTTTCAGAGATATGGAAAGCCACAAAGAGGAGGTAGAACAGAACAAGACAGCATTCATTTGATTAAGAAGATGCACCAGTCAAAGAGAGAGTTGTATGCTCTCACCCAGTAGTCATCATCTGGTGACCCATTCTCACCAGGAAAGGAAAAATCTAGAAGCATATTCCTACCTAGGCTGCCTGAGACCTGTTTCAGTAGAGTTACTGGGACAGACTTCAACGTTTCTATTTTTTAGCCTCCTAGTGGATAGGAAATGGGGCCAATCTAGTGCCAGAGTAGGATAATATCAGAATTGGTGGCAAAGCTGACAAGATGTCAACAGTCAGGGACACTAGGAGGTGACAAATGTCAGGATCCAAAATGAGTTGGGCTAGGAAGAGATGGGGTAATCAGAACTAAATCTGAGACCCAGGCATGATTCATGGCCTGTTTGTAAATTTACTTAGCATCATATGTTATGAAAACTGAATTCTAAGATGTTGGTGATAAATAGCCCCACTCCAGGTGACCAGCTACACTGACCTTGCAGCCTGAGAACAGGTCTTGACTATAATTACCTCCAAAGTGGAAAGAAAAAAGAACTCTCACATCCTGCCTCTAAAATTCGCTCTTCACCCTGTGAGTCAGTACATAAACTTTAATTCAGACATTGGCAGGACTATCAGCAGCTCATATGTTATGAGTGGAGAGTCTCTGTGGTTCTATGTATACCCAGAAGCAGGACACCTTCCATGGATTTCCTTTAGTTGTAGAAACTCCAGAGGTAAGATCTTGCTCCAGGCCTGGGGAGTGGGGGGGGCGGAAAACAAGATACATTACTCAGCCTTGGATTCTATTTAGAGGTTGATCCGTCTAGGCCAAATTCTCTATTCTTGTTCTTGCTTTTAGCATCACAGAGATGTCTTCACACATTTAATAAATAGTGTAGGACCAGACCATTTGATGCTCTAGATGGATCTTGAAGAATAGCATCCCTGCTGACTGGCCAGCATTCAGTGGACCAGGCTAAGGGAACCCACAGAATATCAGCCTTAATTATTGCGAACTCAACAGCTAATGGCAGTAACATTACAAACTTATCTTCCTTTGCTCTTTAGTCAGTAGTCTGGTTGTCCATGGGACTCATGTTTGAGTAGATCAGGATAAAATGGAGGGCTTAAATGGCATGAAGTGAAGTGGAGGGTTTGAGCTGAAGGCAAACAGAGAATGACAAGAGATGGAACCAAATGCTTAGCCAACATCCCTGTGAAGACAAAAATCCCCTCATTTCTCTATTTTTCTAGTGTCTTTGAAGTGTGATTCTACCTAGTAGAGGAATTCAAGTGAGGCATACACTGCCCACTAGAGTAAAACTCAGCCTACACTGTTAATGAATTGAATTCACATCACCAAATGCGATACTTATAAACTCAAAACAGACCTGTAAAGCCACAGTTTAACTTATCTTGTTAATGGATGATGAGAGGGAAAGTATGAACTCCAGATTGTGTGCACTAAGATGCTATATGTTATGGTTAAGAAATAAAAGATCTCCCACAGAATGTTGAATGCTTGGTCTCCAAGTGGCAGTGCTGTGTAAGGGACCTGGGGGACCTTTAGCTGAAGTTCACTAGGAGCAGGGCCTTTGAAGGTGATTCCTGATTCTCATCCCAGCCCCTGTACCATGCTTCCTGTCTGCCCTCTGCCATATTCTCCCACCACTATGTTACATTGAGCCCACAATCAACAGAGCCAAGCACTGTGGATAGAAACTTCTGGAACTGCACATAAATCTTTCCTCCCCTAAGTTATTTATGTCAGGTATTTATCATAATGACAAAAATTTAACACACTAGCTGAAGAAATCACCAATAAAATTACCCTAAAATATTCTTAAATGTGAAATGGGATTGCTATTGTAAAATGATACTGAAGAAAAATATAATCATTTTAAGATTTTGAAACATATTGTTATATCTGAAATGGCTTTGGTTTGGTGTTATATAGTTTATGAGCCTGAAAATGAAATTACAGGACATAAAACTTTAAAAAAAAAAATCTTAGTATCGTATAACCAGGAAACTTGGAATGTGAAGGTATTTTTCATGAGTTACATTTAAGGCTACAGACATCAGATTATGGCATGTGGGAAGGAAGTCAGTGTTCATATCTGCCCTGTTCATATCTGCTGTTGCCCAAGTGTAACAGCCCTTCTGTCAGTCAATATGGCATGGGCTTCCTACTGCTCCTTCTACTAATTCGTCTTAACTGAGGGCAAGCCCTGTGTAGAGTGTGTGCTCTCTTTGGGACTTGTGAAGGCTTCTTGGTAGCATTGAAACAGCAGCACACTGTAGATACAGAGAACACTGTCTGCTCTTTTAATTATAAGAAATAAAAAATGAAGATCTCCCTGTCTGTTTCTCTGTACCCACCAAGGAGTAAAAGCATCTTCAGCTTGGGGCTTTGGTGAAAAGCTTAGTAACAAATGGCAACTATCATAGTTCCTGGATGTTTGATCATAGGCAAGTCATTCCCTAGACTTCAGTTTGCTATGGTAAGAATGAAGGTAGGCCTCTAGGCAAGTGATAGAAAAGTCTAGACTCCTTCACTAAAATCTACTGTCATTAAATCTATATGGTGGGGCTGGAGGGATGGCTCAGCCGTTAAAGGCTTGGCTCACAACCATAAATCTATATGGTGCCTGTTACTCATTCTTCTTTCTCACAAAACACTCAATCTTTTATCTTGGTCATTGACACATTGACGTTATACTGTATTCTCATGTAGATAACAATTAAAGCTAAGCCCCAGGAGTGCTGCATAGTCTCTTGAAGAGCAGGGTAACTTAATAAGTCCAATGAGCTGGTCTAGGAGCTAGAGACATGGCTCTGTGGTTAAGAGTACTCAAAGCTTTTGAAAAGGATCCAGGTTCAGTTCCCAGAATCCATACGGCAACACACAATCATCTGTAACTCTAGTTCCAAGGAATCTAATGTCCTCTTCTGGCCTCAGTGGGCACTGTATGGATGTAGTGCAAATATAGGCATGCATCCAAAATACACACATGCACACACACACACACACACACACACACAAACACACACACACACAAATATAAATGCTTTTAAAGAACAGTTTTATGCAAGGTTGGTAATAGTTTTAAGTATCTATCATTCAAAGTGCTTTAGAAAAGAAATATTTCAATTTGTAATTTATCATATTTTATAATAATTTTATTAACTTTACTGGCTTAGTACTGCCTCTCTAAAAATCTGAAATCTGAATGCTCCAGAAACATTTTTTTTTTTTTTTGGCTTGTGGAGAATGGTGTTAGAAAGGATAGTAGATGGGGAAATGTGAGTTTGGGAATCGAAACTGGCCTCTAGTGAAGAAGGTTAGCAAGTGCAATAGAAGAGAATCCTGGCGCTATTGGTCAGGTCAGATTGTCAAGGACCTCAGAGGTGAATTAGAGTTCAGAACTCCAGTTCATAGGAAACTTGGAACCCTAAGGAGAGTGTTTGAATAGTGGGTTCCCAAGACAACAGAAGAGACTCAGCTTGTGGTGGAAAGGAACTCTGTAGACACAGTAAAAGTGATAAGTATTATGCACTAAGGGTTTGCATTTAAGGAAGGGAAGAAGGCAAGGGGGAGGGTCAGGACACTCAGATAGTTGCAGGTGAAATCTTTGTGATTTCATGGACTGGTGTGTACACCTTCTGATCCCATGCCCCTGAGTGTGAGTGGGACATTACCATAAAGGGGTATTTATCCTGTGATTGAGTTACATTTTGTAAGGCTTCACCTTGGCTTATGGCTGAAAGAATTTTCCTACAGTTTATGGTAGAGAAGCCCCACAAGGTGACTGAGAGGGGTTCCTGCCTACACAAGAATACCATACATGGTGTAAATTGCATTTCCATGTCCCATGCTCCATGCTCCTGCTTCCTGCCTTCTTCAGCTTCTCTCTTCAGTTCACTCAGCCACACATGTGATCACAGAGAGTCACATGGTTGAGTTCTCTTTGGTTAACTTTGGTTAACTTTGGAGTAGGTGTCAGTGACTCGCACTGACCTGGACTGACACAAAATCCAATTGCACAAAGATGTAAGATAAGCAGGAATCTCAACTCTCAAACTTAGGAAAGAAAATCAAGTTCTATAATTTTCTTTCCTTTTTCCACTTAAGTTATATCTGACTGTGGTTGACTGGCAGGAAATACAGTATCAGCCATTACTGGGCTAGTCTTGAACTCGAAGGTCTGTTTGAAAATGTAGGTGTCTCAGATGAGTTTAGCAAATACTATGAAGAACCCTCCTTTTTCAGACAACTCTAGTTACTTCAGTGAGATACACTGTCAGTTCACATGTTCCCAGAAAGTCTACAGGTGTGGACAGATAGCCTTGGAGTTCAGACACCTTGATCTCCATACCTTAGCACCCAACCCAAGTTGTACTCCATAATCACACTCTGGCTTTCTGTTACAGTTTTTATTATGAACATCCCCACAGCTTATGCATTAAATGCTTGGGTCTAAGCACATATTACTATGGAAAGCAGTGGGATATTTAAGAAATGAGGATAAGCATGAAGATTATTAGGAACCTGATATGAAAGGGGACTGGGAAACTTATTCTTTGCTAGTCTCTCTTTCTCTCACTATCCTCGTCATCCGTGTCCCATCCCAAGGCTGTAATCAACCACATGCTTCCTGTCATAATGTGCTGTATTTCCAAAGGCCCCATACACTAAAATAAAATGCCTAAAACTATGAGTAGAAAGAAACCTTCCTCTTTTCCAGCTGATTGCGTTAAGTATCTTTCTACTGACAGAAAGCTGACAAGTGTATCTGCACAGATATCTGACCCCAAACAAGAGTGGGTGACAGTCCTACACTCCTGATTACTACACTTTGAACCCTGCTACTGCACCTTATGGAAAAATAAAGAGATGGGAATGCTTCATCCACAAAGTCAAGTGCACAAAATAACTTAAGGAACAAAAACAGAGACAGTCCAACGTTCAGCTTGCAGATCAGGATTAAGCTGAGATCACTAAGTGGACACCCACACATCTGTGACAGTTTTGAGAGAGCCCTGTCTCCCTTCCTTGGAAGCAGATAGATATCTGATGAGGAAAAGAGCAGTTGATCAAAAACGTCCTCCCAAAGCCCACTGTAAATCTCCAGGTTGTTTCGTGGAAAAAGCCCAGGGAGGTCATGAGTTAGCCACAAATAGCTTCCTCTCTGTCTTTAAGAAAGGGTCAATTCAAGACTTAATGTAAGGATCATTTAGTGGAACCAACTGAAGATGTGCTTATTTTATGTAATGTGGTACTTTTTGCCATATGGTTTATTTAATGTTCTTTCAAGTGGAAGAAAAGCAACAAATGATATTTCAAAAGATGATTTCCGTGTTTTAAAGTTGTATGATGATTAAAAGTTTCTTTTCCCTGTTCACAAAGTAAACAACAGTTGAATCACATAAGGACCTCTCTTCAACACGACCACAGTGGGTTGGACAGCACAGATCTGTGTCCCTGCCATTTGTGAGATTTCTTTCCCTTCTGAGGTACTAGAGATTGAGGACAAACTTCTTCTCCCTGATGTTTACAAGCCAGTCTAATCTTTTGCTATGATTCAACTCCAGTCCCATCTCTTAAGCTTTTTTTTTTTTTTTTTGTGTGTGTGTGTGTGTGTATGTGTGTGTGTGTGTGTGTGTGCCTGCCCTTGGAGAGGTTCAGGGATCTGGAAGAGTAGCAAAGTTCTCTTACCCACCATGCCTTTTCTAGAACTCTTTAATCAGCTGCAGAGGTGTTTGAGGTATCCCAGGACCTGCTGAGCTTCCTCTAATGCTTTTTTTGTAGACCAACCTGGCAGTCAGCTGTGCATACACACCTGGTCATGCCTAGCATCTCTGGGGGATACTGCTCCCTACTGGTTCTTCTTTGATCTCTGAGGAACACAGGTCCTTTGATAAAGACATCATCCCTTTCACTAATTTACCTCTTCTCTTCTAAAAATGTGAATAGTTCGGGCATAATTAGCATCTCTCAGCCCACCCACCCCCACCCCCAGCTTTAACTTCTGGGGAAAATGGTCTGTGTATAGTGCTTTAGACAACCCCAGGTAGATTATCTGGTCGCATGTCCAACACTCTGCAGGCTGGAAGGTGCATTACCAGATAGGTTAATTCCCTAGAAAAATAGAAACAATGTACTGTTGTTGTTTTGTTTTGTACTCTTTACTCTTTTGGAGTAAATGAACCACATGGAATCTTGTTCTTTCTTATGAATGCTTGGGCTGGCTTGGCTTGTTTCTTGACAGCTTGTTTTAACTTAAATTATCCTTAACTTAACTTAACCTTTTGCCTCTGGGCTTTTACTTTTCTCTGTTTCTGTGTATCTTCCTTTACTCCTTATTCTGTGTCTTGCTGTGTAGCTGGGTGGCTGGCCCCTGGAGTCCCCCTCTCCTTCCTCTTCTTTCACTCTTCGCTCTCATTTATTCTCTCTGCCTTCCAGCCCCACCTAGCCCTTCTGCCTTGCTATTGGCCATTCCGCTCTTTGTCAGATCAGGCTAAGTTAACACAGCTTCACATTGTTAAACAAATGCAACATAAAAGAATGCAACACTGCATCTTTAAACAAATATTACATGGCAGAAATAAATGTAACATACCTTTAACTAATATTTTACAACAATTCTTTCTACCAACTAGGAATTTAGACATCTGCAGAGAAGCCCAGTTGCAAGTTCTTCTTCTTTTCCGAAGCTCAGTGAGTAACCGAAGCCATGGATGAAGAGAAGAAGACTGAATTATACAGAACCCATCAGTCAGGCCAGAGGAGGAGGTGAAGTGAAGCAGATAAAGAAGAGGCTGAGACTGACTGAGGGCAGCTGACCAAGGTCGCATGGCAACACTGTCGTGTTGACAGTCACTCAGGAGACTGCAGAACCCATGCACACACACACACAGGTAGCAGAGGTAAACTTTACCACAGCTGAGATTTGTCCCTGTAGGGAAAGGACTTTGGGAGCTGGAAATGGGCTTCACTGTGGTTAGAGATCCATTAAGGGTGAGAGATGGTGTCAGGGTATCCATACAGTGCACAGCTTCAGTTTGAAACTCTGACTGATACCATAAGGGAATTAAGAATGAATAGTCACACAGCCATACATACAGAAAAGCTGGGGCCAGGTGGGTTGGGAAATCTCAGATGGAGTGGCACCAACTCAGTGATGTATAATCTAAGCTCATAATTATTACAGACAGCACAGGGGTGGGAGCAGGGTAGAATTAGCTAATCTTGCTGGAAAGTGTCTGTTTACAAGCAGTCTCTTGCTGCAAACTTCCAGATGGAGGAAACACTAGTTTTTGAACACAGTGATCAATTATTTAGAGGAATGCTTTGCCTTGCTGAGCCTGACCAAGACACAGGGTAAAGGAGCTCTACCATTTCCCATGGGTCTGAGGCTTTGTTTCTTCACATGACTGACTATCTCAAATCAAACAATACACATTCTCTAGAGACTTCACTCTATCTCCAAACACTCACTCAAGTCTTTCTTGCCTTCCCACACCAGGTTGCCTTTTTGTTCTGATACATGTTCTTTCCATTAACTGCAATTGACCTTTTATGAAGTCATAAGACATGATCTCGTTCATATATACAGTTAGAGAAGTTATATTTGACTTTGGTGTCCATCATGCTCCTGGTTCTTAAGTTGCTAGGAAGTTCTCACCTCCTTTGTAAAGCATGGGTCAAACAGAAAATAACAAATAGGTCACATGTACAGTAGCTGGATCTCTAATTCCACATTAAATTATCCATAAAACCTGAAATTCCACAGAACAAGTGCTAAGTGCTTTTTAATTTTTACAGGAGAAAAGTGACCATTGGGAAAAGTCTGTTAATCTGATTTCATGTGACATAGTTTTTTTAAAAAAAGTCACCCTCTGAAACTAAATACCCTGTGTTCGGTGTCCTCATAAGATAGAATCTGAGAGAGAAGCCCTCAATAGGCCACAGCTAGGAGAAAAGTCATAGAAGGAGAACCCCACACCATACAGTAAGCTCCCTCTTGCAGCATGGCTCAGGCCTGGCTGGCTCTGCTGCAAATAGCCAAGCAGAAAAGCAAGATAGGATTTTGTCATTTTCTTTTGTTGAGATGGGGTCTCATATTGTAGCTCAGGCTAGCCTGAAACTCATTATGCAGCTCAGGCTGTTCTCAAACTTGAGGCCTGCCTCAGCCTTCTAAGTACCAGGATTACAGATTTGAGCCATTATCACACCTAGTTTACAAAACACAAATAAGCCAAACAATTTTAAGTAAACTGCTTGTCAATGCTGTCAGTAGCTCTTCACTTACAAAATTCATTTTCATCTCTAATTATTTAGACCCTTTTCTAAGTGTTCAGGCTTTAGGCCATTTTTTTCTTCCATTTTTTATATTAATTAATTCACAGCAGCAAGAGGATTTCTAGAAAACAGTCATTCCAGTATGTGCAGTAAGTATCTTTAGACCTATTCAAACCTCAGAATCCTACACTGGTTCTAAGGAGTTCATGTATTGATGAGAAGTTACAAACTTCCTGAGTGGTTCTCCTGCATGCCATGCTGATGGCACCATCTCTGCCCTGTCCCAAGAGTATCTTAAGATCCGAGATTCGTAGATCATGTGGTCAGTGCCCTATTGATAGGTTTCCCCACAATGTCTCATTGTTTTTTGTCTCAAAGATTTTATATATAAATGCATTGTTCTCTTTAAACAACTTCTGAATGAAAAGTAGTTGATTATAGGTCATTGATAGACTTTTCTTGCCTCTTTATCCATTGTTTTTTGTGGAGAACTAATGTGAACACCCAGCAGGTACCCTGAAGACTCTGAGAATAACTTGCCAGGGGCTGTGGAGATGAGTGTCCTGACCTGAACAGTGGGAGGATGTAAGGTGACTGTGCTCTTTCCATACAGACATGATTATTTGTGTGTGTGATACAAGGGGTAGTCCCAGGACCTCAGACATGCAAGATACTAGGCAAGGACTCTGCTATTTAGTTTTACCCTAGGTCCCATACATCATTATGGTGATAGGTGTTTATTTGCCCTGATTTGATCATAATGTATGCATGTATCAAAACTTCACACTGTGTCCCATAAATATGTCCAATTACAATGTGTAGTGTAAATTCTAATTGGTTTTAATAATAATAGTAAAAATAGGAGTCAGATATCAAAGCAAATGCTGAAAGATCAGAGAGGTAAGAGTCAGCCACTAGAGTCAAATCCTCAGGCAGAAGCAGAGCAAGCTTCTGTCTTCTCCCTTCTTGTATTTCTCTCTCTGCCCAGCCATATCACTTCCTGTCTCCACCTCCCTAGTCCTGGGATTAAAGGCATGAGATCCTAAATGCTGGGATTAAATTTTTGAGCCTCCACCACCTGGCTCTGTTTCTCTTTTGGATCGGATAAATCACATGTAGGTAGCCCAGGGCGCCCTTGAACTTCTGATCTTCCTGCTTCCTCCCCCCAAATACTGAGATTAAAGGTGTGTGCCACCATGGCCTGACCTCTATGGTTAACTAGTGGTTAGCCTGCCCTCTGATCTTCAGAAAAGCTTTATTTGTTAGGGCACAAACAAAATATCATGATAACAATGTATGTCAGAAGTAAGTTCTCAAAAATCAGAAGAAAGCAAGCAATTCTACCAATGTATCACCTACACTGTTACCTCTGCTTCTGCCATATCCAGAGATGGTCCCAGGTGGATCACTTCCAAGCCATTCTCTCCATGAATAAAACCCTCAAAGGAGATTTCAAAGGGTTTTCACCACAGGAAAAGTGAGCTTCCTCCACAGGCTCCTGGAGGAATTGGCTCACATTCCAGGCTTGCTTAGCCCCAGCACTTACCTTCATCTAGTCCTTTTTCTAACCTCCATCTGTGGTGGCATCTGCCTTAGGCCCTGGGTCACAGCAGCAGCTCAGAATCTAAGCTCAGAACCTGGACTTAGGTTCCTTGCTCTCCTTTCCCAGAGAGAAAAACTGGATGGCAATTATGATGCCAACTAAGCATAAGTCTGAGAGAGACCCAGCATCATTTAGAGAGGCAAGGAAGAAGTGGGGACCATCTGGAGGGTCCAGGAAGTCATCAGGAAGATGACATTTTATTATCTAAAGAGAAACATTTTTAACCATGAAAAGAACATGCAGAAAACTGATGCCCAATAGAAGCATAGAGAAAACCAAAGAACCCTGTCGTGTTCTGGATTATAAACATATCAGAGCCAAGTATGTGGATGCACACCCACAATCCCAGCACTGGGAAGGTGGAGATAAAGGGAGCGAAGCCTCAAGGGGAGCCTTTACTATACTGGGGTTCAGGCCAGCCTTGAGCTATGCTCCTGAGACTCTGTTTCTAAAGAACACACACAAAAAAATCAAGCAATCAATCAAAAAAAAATCAAATTGAAGAGACATCTACACAATGGAATCATAGTTCACATGCATGCTTTCCTTTGCTCTGATTTTCCAGTTCAACACTACAGTATGGGTCTATATCTCAGGTCTATATACTCAAAGCCTTTTACAGGATATTTAAAGGCATCAGTTCCCTACATTGCAGGTAACACAAACAGTGTTTTAAAGTTATAATAATTGAAATATGGCTTTTAGGCTAGACTTACCTCTCTCACCCTTTCACATACTTTACCTTGAGCTGCCTTTTGGGCAAGTTCCTTTCTCTCTTAATGAAAACCTGGTATTGTAATGAATCACTGGATTTCTAAATACACTGTCAAAATCAAATCTGGAATCTAGTCTATAGAATCTCGAGTCCCCTCTTATCCTACTGTTATAGGTAGGAACACTAGAAGGACAGATACAGTTTCCTGCAGAATGTTCTAGATTTCAAACCACTGCACTAGGAACCCTTCTCAGCAGCTTGACTGCTGCTGACCTCTATTGGCCATATGAGGTACGGCACCAAAAAGTCCCTTTGAAGGTTGGGAACTGGTTATTTGTGGTTCATCCAATGGCAGCTGGGAATTCCTGAGGCATTTAAAAAGGTGCTAAATTGTCTCTTGATTAGAGAGTGGCATGGCATAGATCCAGTGTGTTATGCTTCAGATGGAATTGCTTAGTCCTTGGCTGGAGCTAATGCTGATTATTTTCACAGATGCGTGATATTGTATATCGCATACAGATACTCATTGAAAGGGACCCATGAATTCATCCACTAGTTAGATCAGAGCTTGTATTAGTTCTGTGGCTGGAGACCCCCTACTGCTTTCCAGCCAAGCATCAGCAGTTATGCTCCAGAAATGTCTTGGACAATCCAGTACCAAACTGTTATTGGCTCTCAGAAATCTTTCAAGTTCAAAAAGTCAAGAAGCCTCTTTCTCATGAGGCAGAGTCTGTCTACTTTAGAGAATCAAACACAAGAGACTCACAGATAGACATGGGTGCTCAAGACAACACTGAACCTGGAGGAAATGAGCCAGCTCTTTTAATAGGGGGAAAATGGATCCTTAGAATCAGCCTTAGTTTCTTTCCATCGGAACTCTCTCTCTCTCTCTCTCTCTCTCTCTCTCTCTCTCTCTCTCTCTCTCTCTCTCTCTCTGTGTGTGTGTGTGTGTGTGTTGGATGAACAGGGAAAGTGAGACTTGTTCCTGCTGTCAAGCTGCAGTATGATAAGAGCTAACACTGACTAGTGAAGACGTGTGTGTGTGTGTGTGTGTGTGTGTGTGTGTGTGTGTGTGTGTCCCCAGGTATGACTGTGCTTGTGTACTTGTATGTAGGTGCCAGAATCAGGAATCCTTCTTGGATCCTCTTCCACCTTGTTCTTTAGACAGGGCTCAAAATCAGACCAAGAACTTGTTGACACAGTCTCACAGCCAGCTTGCACTGGAGATACCCTGTCCCTGCTGGAATTACAGGCAGATGTTTACACTCATCTAGTATGTGCATAGGTTGTGAAAAGTCCAAATTCCTGGAGGAGATCTCTGGTACTCACACCTGTGTGTCGAACACCCACCTGCTGTGCCATCTCTCTAGTCTCCCAAAGAAAGAACTTTAAGCTCTACCATCACCACTAATACATCATTAAAGTTATGCTAATTAGTCTAATTGGGTCATTCATACTGTGTATATTCATGGAAATATCACATTATATCCTATAGTGCCAACCATTACTATTTTCCCATTAGAAATGAAACTGAATATTTTTAAAATTTGAAATGATACCTAGATGATTAGAATGATGTTGGTGATTCTCTGGGTGGGGACTGACATGATATGAGGTCTGAGGATGCTGAACATGTGCTAGATAAGCAAAAAATCTTGGCACTGCATGGAACTCCCTGGAACAGGAGCAAGGGAAGCAAAGGGTGAAGCAGAAACCAGACTGAGGTTGCTGGAAACAGTACAACCAGGAGAAATGGCTTCAATGGGGAAAGGAGCAGGCAGTGATACATTTTTATAATATTCATTTTCATAAAACGTGATGACATTTTAGTGAAGTGAGAACTCATTTTTCTCTTCCAAAACTTCAGGGTAAGACCACCTAAATGAGTTTTCTAGGGAGTTTGGAGGTTTAAAAAGTCATTAGCAGAGGAAAAAGTAAGGGGTGGATTTCACTATTTCAGCAGTACACGGCCACACTTAGACACCAGAAAGAAGAAATAAAAGACACACACAGTCTGGAGTTTAATATCCACCATTTTCTGGTGCTGAAAAAGGCATTGAAGCTGACTTGGAGACACTGGTCTTCACCTCTTGGAGATTGTTTGACCCTCCCAGCTGGTTTTCACTTGGGAGAGGGAAGGATTGCCTACTATGTGCCTACATAATGAACCTTGACACTTAAAAACACTTTTGGTTTGTCCCTTTGTCCGATTGCTGTTTTGAGACAAGGTCTAGCTGTGTAGTTCAGCTTGGCCTTTCTTTAAACATTCTGCTTCAGCTTTTTGAGTGCTGGGGTTGCAAGTATATACCATGACATCTGGCTCTATCTTTCTGGGTGCTTACATCATTACTTTATTTTATTTTGGGTGCTGAGGATTGAACCTGGGGCCTCACACATGCTAGCCAAGCATGCTATCATCATACTATATATCCAGCCATTGTTTGTTTTTAGTACTGAGTATTGAGCCTGGGGCCTTGCACAGGCTAATGAAACACTACCACTTCTGCTTCTTTCCTAACTTAGTTTATAAGTTGCTAACAATTAAAAATCACTAAAGAACGTTGAAAGACACCACTGATCCCTGCCATTAGAGAACACAGAAGTTTAATTCTAGCGTTTACAGAAGATTGCACAGGGCAAATTCATTCATGGCCCTAGGTAAGCCATCTATCCTGCTGTGTGCCTTGCTGTAATAAAAACACTGACTAACGTGTCTACAGGTCAGTCTCATGGGGAGCTATCCTCAACTGAGGTTTCTTTTGTCCAAGGTGACACTAGTTTGTGCCAAGTTGACAAAACAAATAAGTAAATGATCCAAAATATTGTCTTTTAAGATAAACAGTTGTATTTTGAGGAAGAAACATTTGCCAAATTCAGGGACTGTGTCTGGATATGACTGCTAGCCCTGAGACTGACTTTGCCATACAGACTTGAAGAAAGGCATGCTGGGTAGGCTCTTGTTACCATATTATTTGACAGAAAATCTGAGGACCAGAGATGTCAAAATGATTCCTAAGACAAGACCAGAAAAGAAGCTCTCTTGGAAGATGTTAATGGGACAGCCTTGTAGTTAATCTTTGGAAGGAGAGAGGGGAGGAAGGGCAAGCATGGAGGAGGAAAGGAAGAAAGAATGGGAAACTGAGGAAGAGCCAAGAAGAGAGAAGGGAATAGAGAGAAAGAAGGAAGGAAGAAAAAGGAAGGGATGGGGAGATGGTAGGGGTGAAAAAAAACAAGGGAGATGTACCTGGAAGAAAAATAAAAAAGAGAGAGATGAGAGAAACGAGCTGTGGTGCTGAAGTGCTGTTTGGTGTGGTCCTAAGACTCTAGGTCCCTGAGGTGATGCATTAAGGAATATGGCAGGCCCATTGCCTGGGCAGATCTCTATAGCTGAGACATAAGTGAGTGGTCTGACCACTGAGTTGTAGTCCTTGGCCCAAGGTTCTGCTTGGCCCTCCTAGGAAAGTGAACAAAATTTCCTAAGTGAGAGGAATCGTGATCTAAAGCCTGAGGGGATTTGCTTTCACTTTTTCTCATCATTTTTCAATGTCTGCCAAATGTAGGGAAGACATTTAATGGAATCTATTCCCCTAACACACTCTCACCATGTATCCACCATGGAACTTTTCTTGTTGCCACAAACTTGTGTCCAAATCAGGACTGTTACAAAGGATGCTTCTCTGAGCTGAGACTGCATCTTCTATATTGACCTGTTCGTGACCAAGCTTTCTAAGTCAGCAAGGGAGAACGTAGCGTGAATTTTCCCCTCTAGGGACTCCTGTTCCTTGGGAACAACCCTTGAGCAGTTACATCATCAATGCTACTTCTAATAGAAGTTGTTTAATTCAGTTTACAGTGTCACAGGGTTAGAACCCATGATGGTAGAATGTGGTAGCGGGAACAGCTGAGAGTTTACATCTTAATCCACAGGCAGGAGACAGAGAGCATGCTGGGAATAACATGAGTCTTTAAAAGCCTTAAAGCTTGCCCCCATGACACACCTCCTTCAACAAAGACACATCTCCTAATCCTTCCCAAACAGTTCCACCAACTTTGGACATATGTGTGTGTGTGTGTGTGTGTGTGTGTGTGTGTGTGTGTGTACGCCATTATCATTTAAATCACCACATGTGATAAGGAAAATAATACAAGCTGATGAGCCAATTTCAGACAGTTTTACAAATTACAAGGCTTTTTTCTCAATTACTAAAATGAGAAAGATAGAGAGGTGCACACAGACACAACATTCTGGGAGATTTGGGCCCACTGAAGAGGATTATATCATTTGTTTCTTCTCTATTTTATCTATAGTGCTTATTAATATGCTTGTGACTAATGGGCACTCTAATATTTTTATTAGAACTGCATATTTTAGCTCTTTGTGGCTATGACAAAGCACTGACACAAATACATTAAGGGAGGGGAAATTCCTCCTGCTTCAAGGTTTTAGGTGTCTCAGTGTCAGCTGGTTTCATTGATTTTAAGGCTGTGAAAAGGCACAAACACTACTGCAAATGAATGATACTCACCTTATGAAATCCAGGAAGCAGCAGAAGAAAGAGAAAATGCTCAGGGAGAAGATATACTCTTCAAAGATGAGTCCGCAGTAACCTGTTTCCTCTAATCAAGTTCCACCTCCTGAGAGTTTTTTCAGCTATAGACTCCTGAATAGAAAAATCCATGGATGATCTCCACACCACACTACCAGGTTGGAACCAAGTTCTCAATACATGAGCCTTCTGTGGAGATACTTCATGCTCAAACCATGGCAGAGACCTAAATTTGAATATAAAAACATATGGTTTATCTCACGAAAATAAGAAAACAAAACTAGGAACCAACACAGACATTGAATTAAATGGGTTCAATTCCATGGCATGACATTCTATTGCAGACTGAAACCAGCTCTCACTCTGCTCAGGTTAGTGGAAAAAAATGTCTCAGAGTCACGAAGGGAAAAGGTCTAGGTAAAAAGGAAGGGCCAACTCACATGTTCTTACGGAAACTTCCTTACTGCATCTTCATTCTCTTTTTTCTTTCCCTCTTAAGTCTTCTCCTTCTGTTCTCCTTTTCACACACAATGCTGCCCATTATTTGAGGTTGGTTTACATATCTTATGTAAGCAATAAAGATACAGCCACACTATAAACACATATAAAATATCACAAGGTTTTTCTCTCAGACCTGAAAAAGTCATGCTGACTGTAGCCAGGGCAAGGCTTCAGTGTCAACCAGGTTGTTCATGTATAGTCTATGAAGCAAGCGGGCAGAAAAGCACATAGCAGGGCAAGAGACAGTGACCTAGGAGTCGTCTCAATACTTAAGATGTATACATTTGCCTTGCATGGACAGCTAGAACTTGAATTTTATAACATAAATATAAGGTTAGTAATATGTACAGAAAGTCAATTATTAAGACTGTGAGTTATGTCTATAAATGTTATCTATAAGGCCTTTTCTGCCAAGGAAAACTAGCACTGGCCTTGCTAAATTCCTGGGAACTTGACCTTGAGCACTTCATCTCCAGGGCAACCAACCTCATTTTGAACTTGCTGAGATCATGGCTAAAGGCCTGGCTGTTACTTGAAAATATATTTTATTCATCAAAATTACATGGAATAAGAAAAGTCATTCTTTCGACAAGTCACCGACAATAGTGCTCAGACAGTTTAAGACAAACCACCAGGGGGCTATGGGAAGAATCCTTTAGCTGTTCTTTTAGGGAGGTAATGGGGTGGCACATGAGAAAGTTACAGACAGAAAACAACTGGTATCCACAGCGAGTCAGTCCATTGGCTTTGCCTGGGGAGGGTGCATATCATGAATCCTGCACAATGGAATTCCTCTGTAGACTTTGCCTAGTGAGGTTCCTCAGTACAGAGTCATCCATGTGGTAGATCAACCTGTAAAATACTGGGTGCCATGTGCTATATACTCCCATTGCCCTCAGCAACATTCTGCCTAACATTTTTGACTCCCACTGGTGTATAACACAAATTGGTAATGTTAGCAAATAATACAACTTCCATGCATTTTAGTTTCAAATTCTGTAATGTGGAAATACTTTTACAACTATTGTAAATATTTACAAATATTGCTTGGCAAATTGTGTGGGCAGAACTGCAAAGCATGTAACATATAATTAATATTAGTATGAATCACTGCAAAGTTAAATATTATGAGTAAAAGGAAATAGTTTACAGTGTAAGATTTGGAGGCCTAACCCACTCATATACTCCTTGGAAGGGCTGATACATTAGTTACTTTGCAGATACTGTAATAAAATATCATGAACAAAGGAAGGTTAAAGAAAAAAGAATTTATTTTGGCTTCTGGTTCTCTAGAGATAGAGTTCTTCAAAGCGGGCAAGGCACAGTAGTAAAAGCAGGAAATTGATTATGTTTTTATCCACACGCAGTAAGCCAAGTGAGGACAGTGGACTTAAGCTATAAACCCTCAGATCCCATGGCATAATTCCTGCAGCAGGTTCCTCCCAGGTTCCCTAATTGTTTCACATCATGACATTTAATGGGAATCAAATACTCACATACATGAGCAGATGGGTAACATTTTCTATTCAAACCATAATAGTTTAGAACACTTGTATGGACAATCCTACAGAAATCTAGACGCAGAACTCAGCTCTACACTGTTAGCTGTGGAGTCCCAACCACTGCTTCTAGAATTTGTCAAACAGTCTCTCTCAATGTAATGTTAGCAAAGCTTTCAGGAGTAAATTTACTTTTTTGCAGACATGCTAAAGAAGTTTTAATTAATTCATTTTATCCATATTTTCCTACTGTGTAAATTTTTTTAGAGAAAAGGGGAGGAAAATATTTGTCTTCCATTGTTTCCAGAATCTCTGCCTGGCAGCTCCCCAAAGACCTTTGCATCAATATATGGCTTTGCTGAATGTGGGAATGCACACATCCAAACAACCCACTGAGCACTTTGATATAGGTAAACAGTGCTTATGTAACATTTCTTAATATCACTGTACTTTTTGCCTTACTGTCATACTGAACTAAATCTTGGTATCAATTATTTCACTTGATCCTTAAAATAACTGTTTGATAGGGCAGACATCCTTTCCAATGCCACTTAAAGCAAGAAGCAAAGCAGGGCCCTGGAGAGATCTCTCAGTCACTAAGTGTTTGCCTTGTGAGCAGGAGATTCTGAGTTTGATTCCCAGAACTAACACTTTAAAAAAGGTGTGTGTATTGGTATGTGGAGAGACAGAGAAAGTCAGATCCCTGATATTGTCCAGCCAGCCAGCTTCCCTAACCTGATTGGCTAGTTTAAGCCAGTAAAATACTCAAGTCAATGAGATAGAACAACTGGTAAAGACACTTGCCACAAAAACTGACAGAGTTCTATTCTCAGAATTTACCTTGTGGAAGGAGAGAAATGACTTCTGCAAGTTGCCCCCTGACCTCCATTCCCTCACCAAAGCACAATACTAGCTCCCCAATGCAAAATAAATACATAAATGTAAAAAGAAAAAAAAGGTAAAGAAGTGGATTGCATCTGAGAAGACACTTAAGGTTTTCACTCATACATGTGAACATGGGCGCAAACAGCAGGAACTCAAATCCAGAATGCTCTGATGACCTTCATGTTTATTATATTTAAATATTACTTGTGGCCCACCACTATGTGGGTTCTGTTTGTAACAAAAGGCTATCTATAGAGTTATTTATTAGGTACATACTCATAAGTACATACATCCAAACATGAAGGGGACTTGCTATCAAGTTAGGTTGCATGATTAAAACTCAAAAACCAAAGCAGAACCCATCTTTCTTTACAGTTTGCATGTGTGTAAATATCACACAGCAGCCCATAAAGATGTAAAATTGTTACATATCAACTAAAAAAATTAAGAAAAGAGCCTTTGAGTCACCATGGAAAATTAATGCTTCTTGAGAGCAGTAAATATTTATTTGGGAGACATTGCCTTCAACTGCACACAGTGGGTGGTTTAGGTATTCTATATGAAAAGCATCCTCTGTGTCTTACCTCACTCAGCTTTCAGCAGGACAATGACAGGGTTACTGGGTCAGCCTCACTGAAGGACAGCTAGCTGGGACACCAGGTGGGAATGCTTGTGTGCAGATTTGTGCTTCTTGTTCTCTTCTTGGGCTGCCGCTGACCACCCATGCATGCTCTCGTGGTATTTGAGCTACTTTCTCACTGATGAGTTTTCCAAACCCTGCAGGGGGCTGGCGATTCAGCGTTTAGCTGCCAATTTACAGAACTTGAAAGTTGAATTTCCTTCTCTTCTGTTCAGACATGAATGCTTGTCCTTCCTCACCTGCTGCCCTGAAGAGTCAAACATCTGAAACTCAGTTTAAGCCTGCTGGAAAGCAGTTATCTCCACTGAAGAAAGAAGGGATCCCAATTTGCTCTATAGTGTTCTTGATAGAGATCTGGTGCTGCCTTTGTGTGATGCAGGGCTTCTTATCAGAAACAAGAAGGAATGTTTGACCTGGACTTTGAAAGGATAAAGCATCAGTGATGCAGAGCAATGGGAATTTAATTACATGTACACAGGTCTGGTAGAAGAACTAATTGTCCAGGTGAATGTTCTCCCACAGTGGGAGAGGGAGAGAAAGAGAAAGACTAACAGACTCAGAGGTGATTCACCTCCTGAGCAGCGCACTGATTCCACAGTCCACTTTGCTTTTCGTCCCTTCTCTTGAGAAGCATGCTTTAAATTATTTAATGAGAATAGGTAGGACTTTGAAGTTGAGGAAAATCATAATGTTACAGTTCTGAGGGGCTTGTGCAAAGAGTGGGAGGGGGCTAGTGTCTGGCGAATAAAAAACAGCTTTGAAAAAACCTAGACAGCAAAGTTGCTTCATCTTTTATGAAGGTAATCTAATGTGGCAACAGATGACACAGCTGAGCGTTTTGACACTGGATGGCGTTCAAAACAGCGCGTATACCAGCTGGATCTATTCGCTTCCTATAAATAACCCAAATATACAAATTGAAATAAAGTGAGATTTTTTTTTTCCCAGAGTTAATGAAAAGTTCTTGTTTGTGAATTTGGTGCTTTGAAGTCTAAGCCTTACAAACAGCACCAGGAATTTGCTGGTGATTTATGACTATTTGGACAAGTGGCGAACAGAGCAATACTCTACAGAAGACCAACATTCCCTACCTTTCAGACAGACTTTCCTGAGGCTGTGTGTGCTCCCCTGGCTGTAGCTCCTTCAAGAACCCTGCCCTAGACATGTCCCTATAGACTGCAATTGTTTGCCCTTTGTCCTCCTGGGTCCTGGGCAGATGCCACCCTCCCTCACTTTCCATCATTCAGATTTCCCCTTCTCTGTCTGCACAGCCCCCCCAATCTGTGTTTTTCTCACCATTCACTGGAGCCCCCACAAAGATTACTTCCTCTGTTTACACCCTGATCTTTATCTGTGAGTTCCATCTGAGCCTATGAACCATGCAAGGGCTTATATTGTTCTTTGTACCTACTGGGTCTGAAGACATTGGTTTGGCTCTTCCTAACTCTTCCATATGATCCTAACAAGGCACACAACTGTACTCATTTCTTCCATCCTCATATACCCACATCTTCCAGAAAGGAAAGAGGTGCCTCTGCCTCCTGAGTCCCACTGTGGGCTTTTTAGCTCAGTCTAGCAACCCAACTACAACTAAAGATTAATTATCAAGAGAAGAACCTGGGTTTGTTAAAAGTATCTCTATAAGGAAACCAAAGAAACAAAATAGAGAAACCAAGTGTTTGTATAGATTTCTGATAAAGAATAAAAAAGAAAATCTATGAATTAATAGTATGACTAAGGGCTATCTGGACTCATATAGAAAGTTCTAGGGATGTAAGTGATGCTAGTGTGTTAGAGACAATTGAAGTTTGTTCAGGGTCATTGCAGCTTCAGTGTCTAGTCTTCAGAAATGACTACTATTTGCCAACCTTAGTATAGGAAGGATACTCCTCTCCCAAAAAATCTCTGAGGCTTGTAACATATAGAAAAAGTGAGGGAAAGGATCTGTGTAATTAATTATTAACTTTCATTATCAATTTGACACAATCCAGGAAGAGTCCCTGTAAATGACTATTATTATGGGCCTGTAGTATGTCTATGGGAATTGTATCAATTAAATTAATTGATGTGGAAAGACTGAGCCCAGTATGAGTGACACCATTCCCTAGGCAGGGAGTCATGAACTGTGTAAGAGTGGAAAGATCCAGCTAAACACAAAAAAATCAAACAAGCAAGTGAATATGAATGTCTTTATTTTTCTGCTCTTGACTGAACATGTGATGTGATTAGATGCCCAAGCTCCTTCCTGACTTCCTTATAATCAGAGACTGTAACCTGGACTTGTAAGCTGAATAAGCTTTCTCTCCTAAGTTATTTTTTGTCTGGATATTTTATCACAGTGACAAAAAAAAAACTAGCATAGTTCCTTTCTGAAATTCCAGTTCCCCAAGTGACTTTAACTTGAAATATTCAATATACTGATTCAGTGAATTTTGGAATAAAGTAACCTAAGCTCCTTCTCTGTTCTAAGGAAGACCCAGGTGTAGGGATAATAGACAAGCAAAATGTCTGTGACACAGAGCAACCTCAATGAAGCAACTGTGCTCTAAGGGTAGATTACACCACATGACTAAGGGTAGAACTGGGAGTCAATGCTAGGGGAATAAAAATGTGCTTTGGGCCTCCTTAGCTACCAGGGTTTGATTAGGCTTCTCCACATCTAAACGATTATGAAAGTTGTGTAAGCTATTGTGGCAATATATTTTATATTTAGTAAAATCAGCCTGGAATATCAGAGAACATAATCACCCACAGTCAAGCACTGAGGGTCAGAGAGTGGTAACTCATGCTTTTAATCTTGGCACAGAAATGACTGAGTGGTGTCCTATGCCATTCATCCCATAACTCAGGAGACAGATCTTTCTGTGTTTCTGTGAGTTCAAGGCCTGGCCTAACAACCAAATAGTAGTAGTTCACAACTTTAATCCTAACTCTAGGATTATAATGCAGAATTGAACCCAGAAGTGAAACAATTGGGTGAAGAAGATATTTAAGGGAGGTGTAGAAAGACATTTAGGCATTCTGTAGAAGTGATCAGCCAGATTGAAGACTCCTGAAGATAGTTTTTACCCTGAGAAGTTAGCTGAGTAAGAATTGACTGTGGTCTGTTTCCACTCTCTGATATTCTGGACTGATTTTATTAAATATAAAATATATCACTACATGCTGTCAATAAGAAAAAATGACATCCTACAGAAAATATCATCACCAACCCCACATCTGAAAGAGAGCTGATCTCATATATATATATATATTTCATATATATATTTCATATATTTTTTTATATATATGAAACTAGAAATAAAAATACCAACTAATCCAATTTTTAAATGTTGCTAAATAGCATCTGAATAGAGAATTATCAACAGAAGAGTATCAAATGGCAGAGAGGCACTGAAAGAATTGAATATCTTTAACCATTAAAGAAATGAAAATCAAAAGAGTCTGAGATACCATCTTACACCTGTCAGAATGGTTAAGATAAAAACCCTGATGATAGCTTGTGTTGGAAAGGATGTGAAATAAGAACACTCCTCCGTTACTGGTGAAGTGCAAACTTGTACAACCACTTTGGAAATCAACATGACAGTTTCTCAGAAAATTGGGAATCAGTCTAACTCAAGACCCAGCTTGGGCATATACCCAAAGGTTGCTCAATCATACCACGTGAACACTTACTCAACTATGTTAATAGCAACATTATTTGTGACAGCCAGAAACTGGAAACAACCTAGACCTTCCTCAACTAAAAATAGATTTTAAAAAATGTGGCACATTATACAATGGAATATATTACTCATCTGTAAGAAAAAAAAATAATATCATGAAATTTGTAGGCAAATGGATGGAACTAGAAAAACTCATCCTGAATAAGGTAACCCTGGCCCAGAAAGACAAAACACATGGTATATATTCACTCATAAATGAATATTAGCTGTAATATAAAAAATAACCAGGCTACAATCCACAAATCCAGAGAGACTAGGTAACAAAGAGGGTGAAAGAGGGATGCATAGATTTCCCTGGGAAGGGGAAATAGAAAAGATCTTCTGTATATACTCAGGGAGGAGGTTTGAAAATGTGAGGAATTGAACTGGGCAGGTTGGGGTGGGTTGGGAGAGAGAGTAATGAAAGAGACATCTTGATGGGGATCATTTCAGGGTTAGGGAAAGACTAGGGCCAATGAAACTCCCAAGAATCCACAAGAATGACCTCAAGATTCCTAGAAATTGTACAGAGGGTACCTGAACTGGCCATCTTCTGTAATCAGATTGGTGACTACCCTAATAGTTATTAGAGACCCTTCGTCCTGTAACTGATGGAAATAAATACAAAGATCCACAGCTAACTACTGGGTCAAGCTCTCAGAATCCTGTTAAAGAGAAGGAGAAAGAATTTTAAGAGTCAGGGGAGTCAAGGTCATCACAAAGGAGCCCACAGAGTCAGCTGATCTGAGAAAGTGGGGGTTCACAGACTCTGGCCAATAGCTAGGGAGCCAGCATGCTACCAATTTAGGTCCTATGCATACGTGTGACAGTTGTATAGCTTGGTCTGTTTGTTTATGGGACTCCTAGCTGTGGGATCAGGGCCTGTTCCTGATGCTTGAGCTGGCTTTTAGGAACCTATTTCTCATCCTAGATTGTCTATCCTAGTTGTAATACAAAGGGAGAAGCATTGTCCTACGTCGACTTGATATACCATGCTTTGCTTATACACATGGGAAGTCTGCCCCTTTATGAACAGAAACAGAAGAGGAGGCATGGGGTGGAGCAGAGGGGAGGTGGAACAAGAGGAGAGGAGGTAGGGGAAACCAAAGTCAGGAAGAAAAATAAATGAAGAAAATAATTAATAATAACAATAAAGAAAGTTGTGAATGTTAGGGACTGTTTTTGTTTTGTTTGGATGATTTCTCAGGAGACAGATTATTTCACATATAAATTAGAATAAGCCATAAAATAATTCCCTTTATTTGAATGAAGGCTTTCTCTGCTGTTACCCATGGGGGTGTCTACAAAACATTTGTGAAAAGCCCATGAAATAGCTCTTTGAGGTGTCACTCAACATACAAAGAAGTTCAAGAAAAAGCTAAAGATCTCAAAGTCCAGATGGAAGTAAAAGAATAAGACTTGAAGTGCCCAGGAGAAGCAGACTGTGAATTACTAGACACTGGGAAACCTGAGCAGCTGCTCTACCAAGATGGTACAACTGGCTTCATATCCTGTATTTTCAGCTAAGCACTGTCTGCTCTTGACACATAGACCCATTCAAGAACACTGAACTTCTGTATACATGCCAGAAATGTGAAAATAATGTGACTCAGAGGTCACAGTGCCACTTCAGGTCACAACTATACCTCTGTGCATTGGTGATCCCAATTGCTATCGCATGGGTGTACTGGCATCATGAAAGGAAAGACTTGCTCAAGAGAAAGATTTTTAGCTAAGTATTTAGTGAGGAATAGGATTGGAGTCAGGAAGGAGAAAATGTCAGGAAATGGAGATAAAAAAACTGCGTAATAAGTTTCCATTTGAATTTGTGGCCCAAAAATATGCTCTGGTTTTGAGATCTTATAGGAACAAACCACTTATTAAAGAAAAAAAAAGTAAAAAAATCATGTGTCCTAAAAAAGATATTAAATATCACAGATACCAGGCACAGTTTTGCCTGATGATTCTAGCAGTTGAGGAAAATGCAACTTGTTGACTTCCCATGGAGACTGGAGGGAAGGAACATCTTCACAAAGTGCACATCCTTTGGCTGAAACTCAGCTCTAAGAGATGCTCTCCAGAGCACCTCCCCTGCCTTGCTTCCTTCCCTTCCTGCCCTAATCAACAACTCCCAGAACAACCTTACCTGAAGCAGAGGGAGACCTAGGATAGTGCTAGGGAAAAAAAATCATAAAATACCCTGAAATTCATGTTTGTATGTGATTCCCATCTGGAAACATGCAAATCCTTGGAGCTGCAATGGGACTTCAAACCTAATGTAGGTGATGAGCAGATCAAGTGCATTGGTGCTGTATAAATGACACCAGAGCACCTGAATATGAAGTTGAAGAGTATGCTCACCCACCTTCCTGTGTACAAAATGCCAGCTAGCTAGAAAGAGAGTGCCAGGAGTTTTTTCTTAGACAACTGAAGTGGTTCCACGGGTAAAGTTACCTACCTCCAAGCCTGATGACATGAGATTAATCCTGGGCAAAAACATGCTGTAAAGAGATAACCAGTTACCATGAGTTTTTCTTTGGCCTCCATAGTACATGAGATAACATGTGCACACATATAGGCACATACACACAAAACTAAAATAAATGAATATCTTGCTTGAGCTTGTAGAGGCCTTGTGCATGCTCTCACGATCATTGAGTTCATGTAACATTTCCCTGTTGTATCCCAAAAACATTGTTTCCCTGAAGGCATCCATAGGCTCTGGATCTTATATTCCTAGCCCCTCTTCCTTTAAATCCTTAAGTATTGTAGGGAAGGGTGTGATATGTGCATTACATTCAGGACTGAGCCAGACAGCATCCCAGTTTAGAGATAGGGAGGTGAGAAAGAAATCTCAACACTAGCTGAGGAGTTCTTGGAATTTGATTGCTAATTAGAGCTGTTAGGTTTAAAAAAAAATTTTAGCAGAGAAGTCAGAGTTTGGTGGGAAGGGACGTGAGGGTAGATTTTGGAGGAACTGGGGGATGAAGTGCATATGATCAAAATATATCCTATGGAATTCTCAAAGAATTAATGAAGTGTTATTAAAATAAATGAATAACATTTATTAAACAATGTTCTCCTCTGTTTGCATTCTACAAGCTGAAAATTCATTAAAGCCTTTTTGAGCTGTTGGTTAAGAAGCAGTAGAGTAAACGTGGGAATCTGGGCAGAGCAGAGTGCATGCACAACCCTGTACTAGACTCTCTCACTCTTCACCAAATGTTGTCTCTGGCTTCACTTTGAGTGTGAAAGATGAATACTTTTCAAAATTCTTAGTGCTGTCCAAATGACATATGCTAATACCTCACAGTTCCCACTTACCCAGTTGTTTCCACACAGTGTACCAAGGATTCTGGCCAGAATAACTTTTCTCTTTATGATTCTGTGCATTCACTTTTCTTGCTATTTCTACAGATGATACAGACAAAAGAAGTATGAAGAAAATGAGTAGAAGCTGCCTTAAGATACTCTCATTTTTCCACCTGCACCAAAACCCATCTTGCCTGCAGGTAACTCCAAGTGGCACAGTCATGATTACCACATTCATTATCAGTAGCATGGCCACCCATAATTTTTTCCTCATTAAGACAGATTCAAACCAGAGGAGTGTTATTGGAAAGTGTGATGTGGCTATAGGTCCTCACTTCTCCATAGGGATCTCTATAATTGTCCCTGTAAAGAATGGCTGTAACCTTCAGAAACCTAGAAACACAGAAATGTTAGGTTAGAGTTTAAAATAAAATTCAAGAAATATTTACCCTACCAATAATTGAAGCCATAGCATGAATGAGGTCCTGAAGAAAGAGCCAGGTAATAGAATTCTCCAGAACTAAAGGTAAGAAAGTTGTGTGACACAGCATGAAATTCAATAGTGCAAGAAAGATATAACAGCATGTTTGTGATTGGCTTAGTGCAACAATGATACCAAAATTACTCCAGTGACATTGGAATCAGATACTGAGAGTGCAGAAGGGTGAGAAGAAGAAACTGTCGACTGGATATGCTCAATGTCCTTCACCACAGATGCTGACATAGCTAGTGGTCTACTGTCTAAGGTCAAGTTCCTTGTGATCATATTTGGCTCCCTCCAAAAGGCAAATAAAGACCATTGAGTCCTGCTTTACTTCCAGGAGCAGCACACATTTCTCATTATCATTACAACATCCCAAGAAAGTGGTAAGTCTAGAAACTGACAGCAGGACTCTTAAACTGAAGACAGCTAATCACATCATCTGCCATTCTCAACCAGAGTCTGTGTTACCAAGAGAATGAACCACAGTTTCCTCACCATGGAAATTTCATATATTGGAGCAATGCTCAAATATTAAATGCCTCGTGCCCATGAGTCACACTGGCTTTTTATTCTAAAACCATGTGTTTAAAGAGTTTTCACAGGGAAGCCAAGAAACTACTATAGTTATCCACCCTTTATAGGGTTTCAAAGACAATCTTGTCTACATTTAGTCACAATCTGGGCCTGACCTTTCCTAGGGAACTGGGTTTCAGTACTGCATTGGCTGTCTCAGGCTTGATCTCTTCTGGTTCAAGTTTGTAACTCACATTGGTCTACAAGCTGGAAGTGTGACATTAAATTATGCAATTGCATAATTGCACTGGTGCTTGCAATTATCTGGTATGGTGATTCTCTATCAGGTGCTAATAACATTGTTAGAGACTTTTCTCTAATGACTCAACTCCTTTATCCACCTCATTATGATGATTAGTTTTAGATTAGTCAATGTATTATCCATGTGATCTATCTATCTATAAATCTCTCTCCATCTATGAATCTATCATCTATTTATCTGTCTACCTATCTATCATCTATCTATAAATCTATTATCTATCTGTCTACATGTTTGTACACATGTGTGCAAATGTGTATGCTCTTGTGCATATGAAGAGGCTCGAGGCAGACATCAGGTGTCTGTAAGTGAAGGTACAAAGAAACTATCAAACTAGACTACTCCATGGGTGGAAAGAAAAGTATTTTGGGAAGTTCAAAACTACATAGCTACCACTTGGGGGCCAGAGAGAACAACAAAAGAGTGAAGGAAAATCTTTCAGTTTGAAAGATATCAATATTGTGGATGAGAAGTGGGGAGAATTCTGTAATCTGAAAGTTGGAGTTGGAGAGGAAGATTTGGGGGTGAGAAGAGCTTGAGCTTAGAGGCTTCAATATATGTTACAGTTATGAACAAAGAAGAAATTAGATGCTCTGATCAGCTGTAGTGGGAAAGAAGGGAAGTGGTTGTTCTTCCTGGCAGAAACCTACTTTACAAGTCTCTGATGAATGCTGAGTGTAACTTTTTTCTTGTCCACTAACAATTCTTTTGTTTACTGGGTCAAAGTCTAGCCTGAGCTAAGGCCAGACTGTTGTTATGAAGGTTAGGGACACACTTTGAACTTAACATTGTCCTCCTCTGTCACTTTTCTTTCCTTGAGACAACTTCTCTCACTGAAGTTGAAACTCAGTGTTTTGTGGCTAGGCTGGAAACCAGCAAGTCTCAGAAACCCTCATTCTGTCAATCTGCCCCACTCAGTGCTAGCATTACGCTACCCATGGAAATGCATGGCTTTTTACATAGCTGCTGGGGATCTTAACTCAAGTCCTCGCAGTTGGACAAGTGCTCTTATCCACTGAGCTATCTCTCCAATCATCTTCTTGTCTTTCTATGGAAAGCGCAGCCAGTGAAGGAATTGCTGTCTGCCTTCAGGTCATGCTGTAGCATCAGTCACCTGCTTGCAAGATACTAGCATGATCATAACATTTAGATTACTAAAACTGGTTGTTAGGTTTTCTCAGTTGTTTGTGGAAAGTAACATCTGGCAAAGTGAGATTATGGGTTATATTTTAAGTAATTGTCCCGTTTATGGGTTTAATAAAAAGCTGATTGGCCAGAGGCAGACAGGAAGTGTGGGTGGGCTACCAGACTAAGAAAACTCTGGGAACATCTCAGAGCAGAGCACGGATGCCACAGAGTCACCAGAGCTGCCAGGAAAAGCTCTGAGAAAAGATACCATGCCACCTGGCTGAATAAGATGGGTTGAGTTCAGATGAATGAGTTAGAAAGTTATATGCCTGGTCCCCAGGTCAATCAGTGTAAAACTAATGCAAGTATCTGTGTGTCTCTGTTGGACTGCCAGACTGCTAGTCAAACCTCTGACCTAGCAGCCCCTATCACTTGTACATTGAAGGTCCAGAATTGACTGACAGATGGGATCAGACTAAGGGATGATCATCCATGGTTTTAGGATCATGTCAATGCTGCCACACATGCTCAGAAGAGAAACTGTTCCTGTGATGATGACGACCATACAGCTTACAGAGTTGGACTTTTACTGTAGTCACCTAAGCTGACATATGAGTCATAACAGAGCTGCAGAGGCATTTAGGGTGTTCCACAGCCTCCAAACCCATGCTGATCCAAAAACTAAGAACCAACTAGACAGCATCAGGGTTTGTCAATGAGGTCACTACTGTCTCTGCATGGTAAGCTTGATGATAGAAATCTATCATGTGGAACATTACAAGCCAGGAGCTTAAGGTGAAGGATGTTATCCCTGAATTGGTTCAACTCTTGAGTAGCATGGACAAAGCCCCAGGTTCAGTCTCTAGAATCTTATAAACTGAGTGTGATGATACATGCTTATAATCCCAGCACTTGGGAAGAGGAGGCAAGAAAATCAGAAGTTCAAGATTACCTTTGATTATATAGGAAATTTGAGACTACCTGAGGTACTACTTTAAAAAAAATAAAAATAAAAAGACCAGAGTTGTTTCTGACCTTGCTGCCTGTGACTCCTTCATTAGAGGTGATATAGAAGGGATGTTCTCACCTATGTCCCCAAGTCTCCTTTTTACAACAGCAAAACCATGCCATGCCACTCTTCCTTCAGGCTATGGTCTGAAAACAAATGCTGGTTCTCAATCCTAACCTGTGGTTGATTTGAGAAACCCACCCCCATGAATTCAGAATCACTACTCTGGCTTCCTGGTTGGATTTCCTGCTGATCTCTAGACTATGTTTTCAACAGTTTTTCCAGAAGTACATGGTAAAATCTGAGGACAAGTGTTTTTATGAAGTCTCAGAGAGAGGGGGGAGCTAGGAATTTGCCTCTTGTTATTGAGCCTAGCTCTGGATGTGGGTGAGGAAGGCCCTAGAAAGTCCTCCATTGGAGTGTCTGTTCTCAATTCACTGGTATTACTATCAAATCCTACCCACATCCACTCACAGCTTTCTCACCTTCACAAACAACTGCTCTGCTTATCACGAGAACCATACTGATGTCATTCACTCATATCCACCCATCTGAAACCAGAAGAAACTCAGTCTGCTTTTCTCCAGGCCACCAAAGCTCTCACAGAATCACACCTTTCCTTCCCCTGCTTTGCTTCCATTCATGGCACATTTTACGTCCTAACATGTATGTTTGGATTCTTGTTTTATTTCTCTTGGAGAATAGAAAATCTTAGAAAAAAACAGTTTTTCTGTTTCTGTGCATCTCTAATTAGGCAGTTTGCTTTCTGTTCCCATGATAAAACACTCTGAAAGCAGCATGGGAGATAAAATGTTCTGTTGGCTAACACTTCCAGGTCATGGTCCATCACGAAGGGAGGCCAAGACAGAAACTCAAGCAGAAAATTTGAAGCAGAAACTAAGGAAGAATGTTGGTTGTTGGCTTGCCCACAGATTCATGCTTACCTAGCATTTTTATAAGGTCCAGGCCCATCTGCCTGGAGACAGTGCTCATCATAGTGGGCTGAGACCTCCCAAGTCAATTATCAATAAAGACTATCTTCCCATAGTTATGCTTATGGGCCAACATGATGTGGACACTACCTCAATTGAAATTCCCACATCAAATGGCTCTAGGATGTGTAAGATTAACAGTTAAGGCTAACTAGAACAGGCAGCTAGCATAAAGTAGCCAGAGGTCTAATATGTGGCACCAGTATAACTGGGTTCTGGCAAGAGTTCAGGAAGTGCTTGTCCAGGTTACAGACTGTCAATTTCTCAATGCATCCTTACAGTACAGTGTCAGAGAGCTGACTCCTATAATATAGGTCATTCTTTACATTCATGAGTATTCCACCCTTCTGACATATTCACACACATCCCAAGTTCCTACCTCAGAAATCATCACATAAGAGGAGTATTTCCACTAATAAGAAATGGGAGCAGAGAAGGTACAAACAAGCATTTCACTGATTGAACCAGCCTGACTCTTTCTGCTGTGCCCCAGAGAGCACCTGTGCATAGTGAATCCTCAGTAAACATTTGCTGAATGGATGCAAGAATAAATGAATCCAAGGATGCTGCTGTGAAGCCAGACACCTAGCCAAGAATTTGCCTCCAGCTTGTCAGTGAACTCCCAGCCCCATCCTGTGTAGTAGTTGTGTTTCCATCTAAACCAGAAACATGAGACCAAGTGTTGCCCAGAACGTTCCTTTTTCCTTCATCTGTGAGCATCCTGAGGTAGCAAGGCATTGTGATGTGGAGTTCGAATGGTCCAGAATGTGTTTTCCTGTTCTAATAAGACGACTTCCAGATGAATATTCTCTAAGCCTACTTCTCTCCTCACCTCATTCCCTGGCTTCCTGGGAGTTCCACACTCTGGGAGGTTCACACCCTATACACGTGTAAGGTTTGAGGTTTGTGAGCAAGGTCACCTCATCTTCCTTTTCTGTTTACTGGAATCCTCTATCAATGTGCCGCTTTCCTACCTCAGAGCCATTCACTGAAGAGGCTCTCCTGGCATCTTCTCTCTGGAATCTGCTTTTGGTCAGACAAGAAAGCAGTATCAGCTGGCAGCGTCACCTGTCACAGCTGTGCTGAGCAGGAGGGCTGTCTCTTTCAGAAGAAACATGGAGATTTTCCAAAGGTTTGAGTCTGGGAACATGTTTTAAATCCTGTCATTTTGAATGGACTTGAGGTGGTCAAGGACATACTTTTTTCCTTTTCAAGTGCAATTCAAGATCCTTTCCTGTGCAGTCCTCCGTAGCATTTCCCAACAGTCTTGGGAGCTGTAAATGGAATGCTGCCTTCAGTTAGGAAATCTGGGGAAACAGAACAATAAAAACAACAAAGAAGTGGTGTGGGGTGTGCCCAGCATTCCATCTGTGTAAAGATAAGATCTGTTTTATTTTCTTCCTTGTTCCTGGTGCTTGGCTGTGTCTTGACATCCCTAACATAAAATGTGCTTCGTTCTGCCCACAGCAGCTCAAAACCATGCCAAACAAGAAACACGGGCTTGTCTTGGTGCCTGGGGTCCTCGCCTGTGATCTTTACCCACAGGCATCCGCCCTTCTGTGGATCCCCAAGAACAGATGCCCCATTAGCTCAGCAATGAGCCACCAAAGGGCATATCAAATTAGAGAGAAAGATAAAAGGCCTTATGCTTTTCAAAGTGAGAGCCAAAGAATAACAATTGTATGGGCCCACTCAGTATTAGGACTGTGCTCCTGGGCCAGTCACCCCCCTTGCCTGTGATGCCATGAAACATGTGCAGTGGTGGGCCTGTGGATGTGTCAGTAATGGTTAGTGATGGTGGGAATGGAAATATCTCCTGCAAGATATCAGCCTTGGTTTTCTCTTCCAGACCAACATTGTTTAGCTTCTGCTGGAAAGACAACCACAAAGATGTCAAACACCAACCTGTCTGTTTATTGAGAGAGAAGATTGTGCCAGGTGCTCTTTTTCTTTTCCTACCTAGACATCACTCACCTGTCAATCATTTAGTCTGCATTGATAGTTAAGTGTGTGCACACCTGTGTTTTGTGGGGGGGGCACACATGTGTGCAATTGTGTACAAATCAGTTGTACACATGTGCCTTTGTCTGTGCATGTATATGTGTGTTTGTATGTGTACAGGCATGTATATATGTGAAAATCTTCCCCTTCTAATGATCTGGGCAGGTGCAGTCATTGGGTTCAAAGAAAGACTTCCTAGGCTCTGGTTCAAGGTCACAAAATACTCCACTGAGCCAGCAGCCTCTGGGCTCTTAACTCATGAACTGGTGGAATAAAGAGATTTCATAGGTGAAACTTAAAAGAAAGCAGGCAGAGCTAGGGTTTAGTAGGAGCAGCTTCCTGAAGATAGATCTCAAAAGGTCTCCCCTTGGAGTTAAAAAGGCTTTGCTGGAGAATGGACAAGGTTAACCTAGTCAGCAATTGAACATTCCATGAGGGATTTCATCAGTTTCTATCACAACCCAATGAGTAGTATTCAGGCAAGGGTGCTCATCTATTCAAAGAAATAACCAGAAGCCAAACTTCCCTGGTTTTTTAATTATGATAGATTTTCAATATTTTCCTCACCATGCTGGTGCTCAAACTCAGCACCTTAATACATGGTGGGCTAGTGTCTCAATTTAGTTCTGTGAGCCTAAAGAAAAGTCAATGGCCTTTGATTCACATTGAAAGGATGAAAATACTGGTTCTGGTATCACCAAATGATGGTGTCAGTAGTGACCACAGTAGTAATAGGGTGGATGAACTCAGGAACAAGGTCGATGAATTCAAAGACAAGCAGGCAATATGCAAAAGTTTTTCCCTACAGACATCTTAGTATCTGGGCCACTACCAGAAAGTACCACCCAAATGTAGAGTGAGGCTTTCTAGTTTGAGGAACATAATCAAGATAATCCCTCATAGGTATTTCTGGCTTCACACTCAACTTCATTCTGTTTTCTTAAAAAAAGAATAAATTTTTAATGTTTTAAGCTTATTAACAATTTATCCCAAATCTACACATAACTAGGCTAGCAGCAGAAGTACAAAAGGCACACATGGTGGCCACTTTTGCAGAACTTGCCTGAGGATCTAAGTCAAAAATACTTCTTTGTTTGAACTGCTATAAGTTCCTGGTTAACAAGCATATATTTTTTCATATTGTCTAAGTTATTTTAAAATAAATTGTAGATAATATGGTGATCAAGAACAAACAAATATGTACGTGTGCTAGCTGTGATTGCCCAAAAGGGGGATTAAGCACTGAAAAAGGCGCTGGCTTCATGGGAACTAAAACCATTGTCTGCTTTTCTTTCTTTTCAGGGGGCATTAATTGGCAAGAAGTTACTTCAGTAAACACCTATGAGCAACGTAAAGGCGTCACAGCATGAAAAGATCCTGCTCATTATTTGTAATAGCAAGAACCTGGAAACAACCTAGATGTCCCTCAACTGAAGAATGGATTAACAATCTGTGGTACATCTACACAATGGAATACTACTCAGCAGTAAGAAAAAATGATATCCTAAAATTTGCAGGCAAATGGATGGATTTGGAGGATATCCTCCTGAGCTAGGTATCACAAACTCAGAAAGATAAGCAGAGGATATACTCACTCGTTAGTAGTCTCTAAACAAACAAACAAGGAAAAAGGCCAAGCATGCCCAAGCTGCAAACCACAACCACTGAACAGCTTGGGATCAGAAACACCCTGGACTGACCCTTCGGATCCCACTCCAACTATAGGAATACCTGACTCACTCTTGAGGGAGGGGGGAGAAAACTGAATTTGCCAGGAGTGGAGACTGAACTAAGCATTATTGGGTCAGTGGGACCATGGGACTGTCTGCTGCCTGCCCAGGGAGGGGATGGGAAGTTGTGAAGAAGAAGAAAAAATGACCTGATGTGGTGGGAGGGGGAAGGGACCTTGAATAAGGATATACAGGGATAGAAAAAAAATTCAGAGGGAAAGCTGAACACAAAGTAATTTTATGTGTAGCAAACTTATTTTCATTATCACCCTTGATAAGTCATGCTTATGATTTTTATTTTCTTTATAGTTATTGTTAACTTATCAGCATTTTAAATTCATTTTACTGTTTTTCTTGATAAATACAAAATAAATAAAGAAAAAAAGGAAAAAAAAAGAAAAGATGCTTCTTTCTGTCAAGATATCATCCTTTAGGGGAAAGAACAGAGTCAAAGTAAGGTTGGGGATTAAATGTTCCAACAAATGGACCATGACCCTAAAGAGAAAAAAATGTTCAGTTCAAGGACAAGAAAACATAATTATTCCTTGAGTACAGCAGGTAAGGAAGGACTCTCAATGATAGAGAGAATTTAAGCAAAAATTTAAGGGAGCTGAGAATGTCTGTAATAAAAATAAACCTTAAACTTCCAGAGGTCATTGGAAATTGGATCTTACCAAACTTGTAAACTGAATGGTCTCTTACAAAATTCTGGATAGCAATTAATCTCATATATTAAAACCACTGTTCCTAAAAGAGGACATCTATGTGAGTTATCCTAAGGACTCATTTATAGGAGCAGGGACTTTACAGACCTACCTAGAACAATCTAAAACAACAAATGCATATTATTGAAATATGTGTATGATGCCAACATTCACATCCAGAGGAGCTAGGAAGATCTGAATAGCTCCTTACTTACAAATGGCCAGAGACCAATAGAGTGGAATGGAAAGACCATAGGCCTACCTTCTCCAGCAAAGATAGAACTGGCTTAGCCATTCCTGATGAGACTGAAACAGAGGTCAGCCTTTGTTCATCACTGGACATGGGGATGAACAGAGGGAATGTGGTAGTGACTGACAATCAGAGAATGTTGGTTTTGCTTTTTCATTGAATTGTTTAGTCAGAAACTCTGTAAGTTGACCCTGACCGAAAATATTTACTGATTCAGATCTTGATAATAACAAGAGTCAATCGTTTATGGGTTTGCTTTTGCTCCTGGTTTCTTGGCTGTGTGTTCTTTTTCCACCAATATCTCTGAAGTAGGAGTCTTAGAAGAAGTTATTCATTGAGTTCAGGCAGAAAGTATTATGACCACCTGTAAGGTGGCTTAGAGCAATGGGTCTTTGTTTCACCAAGTGCTGATGCTGGAGACTGATGCACCCCATTTGATTCAGATAGTCTTCCCTAGGTCATTCCTTTTGTAGCTTGTATTCCTTTCATTACTCACTGTTCTAGACATAGATAGGTCCAATATAAATTTTCCTCTCCATCCTGAGTTTCTGACAACTGCCTGAAAAAAATAAAAGGTGATTGAACAGAAACCAACTCTGAGCTCCCAGATTTCTGATTGCCTTGTCTTTTTTGCTACTCATCAAGCAAAATGTTCTAAATTATTTTTATTTATTTATTTTTTATCATGAATAAAATCATATTTTTATCTATGTATATTCTTGTTCAAGCTCCCTTCCTAATTTATTTTTAATGATAATCCCTTGTGCTTTCTTAATGGGAAACTATGGTTGCTTAATCTTTCCAGGATTCCAAGTGACAGGATACAGAACATTATGAAACTTCAGGAACATACACATACCCCAAGTTCCTCTGAGGAGGGTGTATACATACACAAATCAAAGGAGACACTCTTAATTAAGAGAAGTCCAAACTGAATAAATTGGGGTAAAAATAGGGCATCAATACCTGGATCTGAAGTATGTCTCCCTGTAATCCTGTAGCCAGATAGGAAATTGGTTCAGTGCACAAATTCTCATCAAAATAGAAAATTCTGACTAACCCAGTCTGGTCCTTGAGCTCACCATTTATAATATACATTATATTGGCCATTTGTCACATATTGTTAGAGCTCGCTCTGTAAGCAGAGGTGGGTCTCCCACTTCCAAACAAAACCCCTCATCTGGGGGGCAGGGTGACCTTGCCTTTGAAAGAGAGGGAAGACAACAGCAAAACATTCCAAGTATCAAAGCATTGTGTGGTTATATATTGTGTATTTCATAAAAATAATCTGGAATGTCAGAGGACAGAGCCAAGCTGTGAAGGTCAGGGAGAGGTGACCCATACCTTTAATCCCATCACCTGAAGGTAGAGATCCATCTAGAAGTCTGTGAGTTCAAGGCCTAACAGCCAGGCAGTTTGTTCACACCTTTAATCCTAGCTCCAGTAAAGTTGAACCAGAAAATAAGATAGCTGGGTGGACCCAGAGAAGGGAGGAGTCCAGCTTCCCCTGCCACTTCCTTTGTAGGCTGAGGTTGGAGAAGCTTGTAGTCAGAGGATTTGTGAAGACAGGTCTGATGAGTTGGCTGGGTGAGAAGTGGCTGTGGTCTGTTTTTCTGTCTCTTTGATATTTCAGTTTTTCTCCCAATATCTGGCTCTGGGTTTTTATTACAGTAACGAATAGCTTTTGTGCAATAGCATTATGCCCCTGAGAACAGCTAAAAAGTAAAACATTCCAGGTATTACTATTGTTTATCCCATGACATAAAAGTGCCTGTGATGGGAAAGAGAAGCTGAAACTTCACTATGGGCTCAGGCATGGGGCAAAAGATGATGCTGCCTTTTGTTATTTGTCCTTTCCCTTGAAAACCTCACCTAAGAAACCCTGTGCTCTTCACTGGGGTCTCTTTCTATTGAGAACTCCAGCTGTTGTTTCAATGGTGTTTCCACTCTGTTTCTGATAGTTGTTTTTGAGTGTCTATTTGGTGCTAGTTTCTTGTCTGTCTGTCTAACTGCTGCTATTTATTCTGATACTTTGGCTTGATACTAAATGAACTCACTCATACAAAATTGAAAATATGGTCTTTGTATATCACTATCAGGACTGTACAGAATACCAGTGTCTAGGGCTCAAAGAATCATGAGTAAGAATGAAAAGACAGTCAAATAGAAGTCATAAGCACTTCACTGAAAGACTGGAAGTGCTTTTCTGGACAGAGAAATTAATCAATGTTTACTTTGTATGGTCACATGATTTGTTTTTGCCACAAAAGCCTTGTACTAGAATCATTGCAGTCCTTTGATTTCCTGAACCTATATTGCACAGAGAAAAATTTTGTTACAGAATCCTTTCAGGTCTTCTAGGTCGCTTGATCATCTTTCCTTCCATTTCTATGAACTGAATATGCTTTGAGCTTTTGCCCAATCTAGGTATATAATAAAATCAAAGACTTCATCCATATATTATCTGCTGTATTAAGGTTTACACATTTCACCAAGACTGTGTTGTGCTGTCCCCTGGAGGGGTCAGCTGTATCATCCTTGATGGTGGTAATTTTGTCTGCATGTAGACTCACTGCACAAGCTGTTGATGGAGAAATCACAAAACAAACACTTTGGGACAATGCTGACAATGGAGGAGCTTTTCAGGTAAGCCCAGACATGGTTCCAAATGCACATGTCTCTTCAGTTAAGGTCTAGTGGCAGTTGCTATCTTAGCTAGCTCTAAATAACTCACATTTTCACAGGAGGAAATGGGTAGACTTCATACTGAGAAGCATTTCTATTAGGGTTTATATTGCTGTAATAAACACGATGACTAAAAATATCTTGGGGAAGAAAGCTGTTATTTCATCTCATAGCTTGTAGTCTAAGAAGTCAGGATAGGAACTCAAGGTAGGAACCTGGAGGTAGAAACTGAAGCAGAGGTCATGGAGGAGTGTTGTTTACTGGCTTGCTCCTCCCGGCTTGCACAGCCTAATTTCTTGTATAACCCAGGGCCACCACCCCAGAGTGGCATCACCCACAATGGACTGGACTCTCCCACATCAATCATTAATTAAGTAAAAGCACTACAAGCTTGCCCACAGGTCAAAGTGGCAGGGACATTTTTTCAGTTGAGATATCTTCTTCCCACATGACTCTAGTTTGTGTCAAGGTGACATAAAAATGTCCAGCACAAGGGAATCCTTCATATTAAAGATGAAAAAAACAAGTTTCAGAGACGCAGATACTTAGAGAACCCAGAAGATCCTCTAAAGAACTTCACAATGAACAGCAGTGATGGAAAATCTGTCGTGTGTCTCAGCTAGTCATTTGGGTGGAAGTATAGACTACCAGGAAACCAAAAGCATGGTCTTTCCCTCCTGGGGGCTTCCAATCATCCTAACCATGGAAACTCTAAAAACTCAGGGCCATATTTAGTAGTTTCCCCCAGTAAAGGATTTGAAAGTTATTTAAGTGAATTTCAACATACAGACTGTCACCAATTGTCCGTCCTGATACACTGATTGAACTCTTTATAATCTAGAGACATATCATGCTATTTCTAACTTGTTGTGTGTGTTATGCCTTGGGTATAGTATTGTGTGCAGCAGCAATGTGTAAATATTGTAACTTCCAGCCCTCTGGAATATAGATGGTCCATAGGATTGGCTGATATGGCCTCCTAAGGGTTAACCAAGGAAAAGACTGAGGGATTCCTGGGCCTGCAGTTGATTTCTAGGAGTCCCTCCTTGTGGGGCTAATACGGACACAACATCTGGCATGCACCTGAATAAATCCAAGAAGTTTCCTTTTTAATATTGAATAAATTCTGCACCTTGACTCATGGCTATTAAAGCCATGGCAGTAAGATCTCAGGCAAGCATGACAATATTTTCTTCATGAGGCAGGACCAGTCTCGGGAAAGCAGCATGAAGCCATCTCCATGCTCAGCATCCCAAAGCCTCTAGAGACAGCTGTCATCTGGGCTCCTTTTGCCTATCACTCTATTTGACTCACCTGACTTTTAAAATAAGTTTACCATTGGGATATGGTCTCACTCTCACTCTGTCATGGTCCTAGAATTTTTCTCCATTTCTTTCAGCAAGTTCCCCCCTTCCCAAAAGATGGGAAGTGCCTGATCACTCCATATAACTGTATATGAGCACTGTGCTTTGCCAAGTCTCCTCACCAGAGTATCTTCAGTTAAAACATGGCTCTTTGAAAGGGATGCTTCCTATCTGTCTTTTTTCTATGGTGCCTCTTTGTGTTGCTAAATAGAATTTTTATAAGAAATCTTGGCTAGTCTGAGTATCCATATCAGACTTCCATGTGCTACTCTAAATGCAGCTGAGCTGAAATTGTAGAGTGTTGGAAGTGTGATCAGACTCATTGTGTTTCTTGGTCTCCACATTTCCACTGTGAAGATCTTTAAAAATATCCCCAGAAGAATCCAATTCGTCCTAGTACAACCAAGTGTTCTCATTCTTAGTAGTCTCACAGTGCTCTGTCCCCTGTTCGTACCATCTTGGTGACTTCACAGTGAGTACCTTGCCCTGCCTGTTGCACCAGTTCTGATTGTATTAAAAGAAACTCAGAGCCTGATATTGGAGGAAGGATGAAATATCAAAGAGAGAAACACCACAGTCAAATCTCACCCAGCTATTTTCCAGCTTGCTCAGCTTTTCTCCTCTTTGCTTCTAATGTCTCCACTGACTTCCTATGCCTGCCTTAAATACCTTCTTCTCCAAGTTGTACTACATCCAGGTTAAGATTAAAGGCATGGGCAACTAATATTTGGTAGTAAGCCTTGAACTCACAGAAACTCAGAAAAACTCTGTCTCTGGAGTTGTAGGATTAAAGGCATGGCACCACCACTGCCTGCCTGAAAGCCTGTAACTCCCTCTGTATATGAAGCTGGCCTCAAATTCGATCTGCTGGAATTAAAAGCATAAGTCACCATGCCTGATCTTTCCCTGTGCTGGGATTAAAGGAGTGAGTTACCACTCTCTGATCCTCCTGGATTGACTGTGGGTAGATCTCATGATATTTCAGACTGGTTTTATTAAATATGTAACACATCACCACACCTGCCCCTGTCCTTGCCCCCTCCTTTGACCACTGTGTATAGTAGCACCACTTCTATGAAGTACTCTTGACGGCTAGAGAGATGACTGAGTGATTAAGACCACTGGCTGCTCTTGCAAAGGACCTAAGTCCTATTCCCAGTGCTCACATTGTGGTTCATAAACAGTTATAACTCTAATTACAGTTGATTTGACACCCTCTTCCGGCTTCTGTGGGTACCAAGTACCCATGTGGTACACAAACATACATGCAAGCAAAACACTCATCTATATAAAATAAAACAAAATAAATATTTTAAATATATATATATATATTTAAGTGCTCTTTTTTCCTTACCTAGCACACCCAGTTCTTGGTTCTCCTATTCTGCATAGTGTTTTCATTATGCCTTCTCTCTATGTAACCAACATAGAGTGAGCTTTGGTTCATTCTGACCTTCAAGCATAGGACCAATCACACCATAAAACAAAAATCTCTAACACCAGTCCTAGACTTTGTGTCAAACTACAGTAGATGCCCATAGGAATCGGAAGAGGGAGTCAACAAAGAAAGTCTGGAGCCAGGTTCTGCCTGTGGAACATGTACTGGATCCACTGCAGCCTTCTAAATAGCCTTAGAGCTTTGTAGGCATAGAGAAGTGTATGGAAGGATACTCCTATGTGCTTTCTCATTTTCTGCCTCATTGGGAAATATCCTCCTAGATTAGAAACCTGTAGGCCTTCCAGCCACTCAAACTCTGAGCAAAAGACTCTATCAGACTAACATTCTCAAGCCTGTCTCCTAGCATGTCCAGTGTGGACCAAGAAGCCCGTGATGTCTTCTTTAGGTATTGGCCTGTCTGTGTCTCCCAGAAAAGCAGGACCTGGAATGCATTTATTTCAGCATTCTCAAGATAAAGTATAACAAATGTTCTGACTATGTTAACTTAGTGAATTGAACCAACCTCAAACCTCACATAACTAAGGAATAAATTTAGAACTTTACTTGACTAGTCTGTTATTGTAGTACTGTGTACTGGGGCCTCACAACAATCTAGGTAACTGTTCTACCACTTATATTTTGGGACAAATCCTACCTGTGTAGACCACCAGGCTGGCCTCAGACATGCAGTCTTCCTGCCTTAGGATCCTAAGAAGATGGTAGCTCATATGTAACCATATCACCATCTTGAAATTAAGATTTTGGAACAATGTTCTTCTAAAGTATTTAAAGTGATTTTAACCAAGTCATATCACTTCTAACATTAGAGAAGTTTGGCTGATATCTTGGTGAATTTAATCTCAAATAGCTTGACATCAGCAAAGAATTTCTTCAAAGTTACTTCTTATATTTCTAGAAACAACATTCTATTTCATAATCTATGTATATTTCTTTTAGTGCTTTCTGAACAGGTCTTCTTTCTATGTGGGAACTATATGTGATGGAGGTTTAGCTCATGCATTTCCTCCTCACCCTCTGGATCATTAAGAGTCCACTGCCCTTTGCTTTGGGATCCATATTGAGAAGGAGAAACTTCTGACTGGAGAGGTGACTCAGCAGTTAAACACACCAGCTGCCCTTCCAGAGAATTTAGGTTCAATTCCCAGCATTCATATGGTAGCTCAATACCATCTCCAGTTCTGAGGGCCTTCTGGCTTCTTCGGGCTCGGCATACACACAGTGCACAGTGAGCAGACATACATGCAGACAAAGCTATACAACTGGAACCAGATACGGTGGAAAAGTCAAAGGATCAGAGAGGCATGGAATAAGCCATAGCCACTTCTCACCCAGCCACTCCTCAAGAATCCTCTGACTCAATACTTCTCAGTCCTCAACCAAAAGGAATGGAAGTGCAGCTGACAGGCTAAACTCCTCTTTCTTCACTCAGCTATCCACTTACTCATTCAACTTTCCTTGTGCTATGATTAAAGGTGTGTGCTATCACCACCTGGCTCTGTTTGATCTTGAACTCTCAGAGATCCCAGAGTCTCTGCCTCCTGAGTGCTGGGATTAAAGGCAGGGTCACCTTTATGTCTAAATGTGGTTTGGCTCTGCCTTCTGGTTTCCAGGCAAACTTTATTATGTATCACCACACAAAACACTCATACATATAAAAAATAAAATAAGAGTTATGACCAATGATAGTGATTCTGCAGAAGACCTTGAATGTGAAGGTACTAAAGGTGGTATCTTCCTTTAAAAAGCAATGCCTTTCTCCAGTCTTACTACCCACACAGAGGCTAGACAGATAACTTTTAAATTCTTCTCTGCCTCTTAGCACAGTGCCAGCTCTCCAGCTTTTTGTCCATGGATCCCTGCAGGCTCCTCTTCTCTCCTTATAAACATAGTATAGAGAACACATTCGTCAGAGTAACATAGTTAATTCTTATCAGTTATTATGGGGATGAAGTAGGTATTTGCAAGCCACCAGCATAGCTCTAGGTTGAGTGAGTGACCTTGTTACAAATGAATAAAAAGACTTCTAGAACAAGACACCCTATACCTTACTCTAGACTCTGCTTATGTACACAAGCATGCATGCCTCTATACATACTTGCAAAAACAACACACACACAAATCATTACTATGTGTATAGGTAGACACAGAGAGGTGACAGATGCTGTAAGTACTACAAAAGAGCAGGGTCACTAGCAGATATAAAAATAAATGACATGCAGGCAATATACATAAAATTATTATATATTACATAATAGTTGTTTGTATGTAGAGTAGAAAGTAAATGAATGATCAATGGATAGATAGATAGATGATTATAGATACTATCTGAGAAAGAGAAAGCTCTCAGCTGTAACTCTGTTTTTTGCACCTGCCTTTCTTAGCTCCATAGCTCCCTGGTAATCATTCTTCCTTCATGTCTGACACAAACTCTGAGATGTTCTTGGAACTAACACTCTAAAAATTATTTCCTGTTGCCTTTTTGCCTTTTCAGGCTTTGACCAGTGCCTGCATAGTGTCATGTAGATACATATAGTCTTGGAGTGGGCTTCCCTAAAAAGCAGATTAAATATATTATGAGACAATTGGTTTTATTCAAGAAGTTTATTTGGGAAAGGATACTAATCAAATTTACATAACATATTCATAAATATGATCCAATTTCTAAATATCACTCCATTGTTGCAGTCTATCAGAAAATCAAATCTACTCTAGCTATCTACTCTTCAAGGATCCTCTGTCCATAGTCTTTCTCCCTCAAGACACTCTCTGAGTATGGATTCACTCTGGGATGCTACAAAAAAAATGCACTTTGTGGGGAAATGCATGTTTGTCCTTAATCTAGTCAGCTAGTCACTTGGTTCTAACAGATCTTTCTCAGTATACCCCATCTTTATCTGACAGAATTTTCTCATAGCTCTGATCTGTCACAGTCCCCTTTTTTATTCTTTCTACAGCCACATATCACTGCTCTGTGCCTCTTGTGTATTTGGGAGGAGATACTGTGTGTCAGAAGAATGAAGAGAATCAGTTATCATACTGAGGAAAAAGGAGGGTTAGGCATGCGTCAAACAGACACTGAGAATGCCAGCCACTGCAGAAAAAGAAGTCAGTTAACTTTGTCCATTTTGCTGTATTAAAGCCAATAACTGTTGCACAAATTCTGGTTATAAATACATGAAACTCAGAACCAGAATCAGGGAAAGCCTGGAATATCAGAGAGACCACAGTCAAATCTTATCCAGCTATCTTTCAGCTTCCTCAGCCTCTCTCCTAGTCACTTCTAATGCCTCAAATGACTTCCTATGCCTGCCTTAAATGCCTTCTTCTCTCAGTTGTATCACATCCAGGTTAAGATTAAAGGTGTGGGCTACTACTATTTGGTAGTTAGCCTTGAACTCACAGTAACATAGAAAGATCTCTGTCTCTGGAGTTATAAGATTAAAGGCATGGCACCACCACTGCCTCCCTGGGAGCCTGTAACTCCCTCTGTAAACCAAGCTGGCCTCAAACTCAGATCTTCTGGGATTAGAGGTGTAGGTCACCTCTCCCAGTCATTCCCTGTGCTGGGATTAAAGGAGTGAATTACCATTCTCTGATCCTCCTGGATTGACTGTGAGTAGATTTCTTCTCTGATATCCCAGACTGGTTTTATTAAACATATAATATATCACCACAAATGACCTATTGTTTTACATGATGTTTAAAACTTGGTCAAAGTGATAACTTAATTGGCTGCATTTCTGGTTACTAGGACATTCTGATGCCATCTGCCATAAGAGAATTGCACACAGAGAGCAGAGAATCAGGAGGAGAAGTTGGAGAAAGGTCTAGAGTGTTGTTCATGAAAGAGCATCAGAAGAATAATATTAATTATTGATAAAATACCCTGACAGAATCAATTTTTAAAAGTTATTAAAATTTTCTAGCTTATGATTTCAGAGGGATAGGCAAAAACAATATGCAGTGAAGGCCGAGCCACAAGTACAAGAAGCAAAGAGATCACATTTCTTCTAACACAGAGAGAGAACAGAAAGTAGGTGAAGGCTATAAGTCTTCAGAGCTCATTCAGAGTGATGTGCTCTCTCCAGCAAGGCTTCACGTCTAAAAGGTCTATGACCTCCCTTCACAGCGCCATGTACTGGAAACAAGTGGATAGATTCATAAGCCTATGGAGGACATTTCTCATTCAGACCATCACAATAATCAGCTGAAAATCTGAGAAAAGGGTAACCAGCCTTGTAGCTGCACAGCTTCGGGGCATCTTGGCACTTGTCAATTTCTTTCTCTGGGTGGAGGATGCCAAGAAAATAAAACACAGCCAAACATTCATGTTTCCTCCTCACTGTGACTCACTCTGCTGAAAACCTGTCCAAAAGGAATTCCGTGGCCAGGCTCTAGAGGAACACTTCTTTGGGACATCATTAGGAAGCCTGAATCCTGTGGCTGACCTTGATCATACCTTCTTTCTTATAAGTTGGTACATTTATGCAGATGCTTATGAGCATTTGTTTGGCAAAATTGTTCTTTGCTGTTAAAAAGGCCTGTCTAGTACACACTGAACTTGGATAAATATTCTGGAAGGAGAATAATTATTTTCAGCAAGTCAAAACATTGAGAGGAAATGAGTTTCTGCTCTTATTAATAACAGCCATGTAATACCATCAATCGTAGTGGTCAGATCATGGGGCAAATTGAAAAATAACTTGTGCATAGCATAAGTCATATACAGATATTCTATATTATACACATGTGTATTTATATACATTTATAGTCTTTCTGTGTGTGTGTATACACAAAATGACCTTTGACTTTACAACATCTATTTAAAGAAACTTAGCCAAATCACCACAGAATAACTATAAAGAATTCTGATTATTGTTAATCCCATTGTTATTAATGGGCTTGAACTCATTGGTCAGATCCACACTCCTCAAATACTTAAGAGGTAGGAGGATCTAGGAGGAGGTTGGGGAGGGAAAAGTAATCAAAATATATTGTATGGAAAAATAAATAAGGAAAAGGTAGAGACAGTGTTTTCTTGTTGAATGGATAGAGTTCAAGATAGCTAGCTCTACTGAGCTATCTTAGCAAGGATGAAAACTCATGATGCCCTTTTGCTATGTGAATGTCAGGCAGCCCATCATTATTACAGCTAACATACGAGAAGGTCAGCTGCATAATTAATAAGAATTTCATGAGAACAAAGACAGCGGTTAGAAGCTGCTGCAGTTTCTAAGGCGTGCAGAAATTCTGCTGAAGGAAAATAGAAGAAATCAATTGTGACAATCAATATTAAATCTAAAAGAGAAGTGTGGGCAACCCTATCAATTACATACAATATTCTCATCTTATTGTGAGGCATATGCTTGAAGTCCCTTGGGTGGATGGCTGACACTGTGGCCAGTACTGAATGCTATATACACTAGGGTTTTTTTTTCTTATAACTTACATATTTTGAAGTTTAATTTATAAATTAAGAATGTAATAAGTTAATAATAACTATATATTTTAAAAGTACAGAGTTATAAAAGTGAGTATAGTCTCTTATTATTGTTCTCAAAAAAGGAGATGGTTCCTTTTAGGGACTGGAAAGATGAGTCAACAATTGAGAATACTGGCTTGTTCAGTTCTAGAAGATCTGACTCCCTCTTCTTGCTTCTGCTGGTACCAGACATGAACATGGTGCACAGAAATACATTAGGTAAAACACCTATACTTAAAAGTTTTAAAGAGTAACTTTGCTAAAAAGTACTGTGTTACCATGATGATAAATCTGAGGGCAAAGACTACTCCTAAGGGAAGCCTATTCACAATGGAGAGAAAGTACAAGACAAGGAGAAGTATGATACTCCTTGCTTTTCTCAGAATGGCTCACAGGTTAAAGCTTAAAAATTGTTTAAACTATATTTGGCCTTGAGTAATGAAAACCAGAGAAGGAGAAAGGGTAGGATACTGCACCTAGATTGTTGTATCTAGCTGTTTTGTGGTGGAGTCTCTAGATAATTACTAGTATTTGTGAAGAGTGTGCTTACTTTAATGGTCATCAAAGTGGGAGCAACAGTCTTCCCACTCTGGGGTAGCAATAGATAAAAAATGTAAAATCTCAAATGGAAGAAACCTCCACTTTATTTCTCATCCTAGTACTAAAGCTCCTACACTTCATGCTGTGAAGATGGAGGGCAAAGGCATGTGGCTTGCACTGGGCATGCACACCTTCAAGGTGGTCTGACTTAGCCTCTGAGAGAGTAATGGAGACCATTTCTTGGGAGTAGATGTCTCCAGGCAGAGAGCAGAACTTCCCAAAATGACTTGAATAGGCAGGCATATAGACATACAGTCTAAAGGTAGAGAGCCCAGGGCCACATGGGTAGTAGTCTGCAGAAGATTCTAGATCAGGTACTGTGATTGGCTCTGGGAACCTAGATTTTTGAGAAGACTTGTGTCGGCTGCTGCAGGTGCTTCTAGAAATATCCTTAATGAAGCTTACCTGGAGGATGCTCAGGCATGGTTCCCCCAGAGCCCTTCTGAGATATACCCCTCACTCTGCAGCATCACCAAATGATAAGAATTATGGGTCTTAAAGTAGAGTTGTGTCACTCAGCAGAACAAATGCTCCTGTCTCTATCCAGCTTGTCATGCCTGTGGCTCAGGCTGAATTTCATAACAATACCCTGCTGTCTTTCCCTTGTACATCATCTCTCCAGTCCCTTTCAGTTGTCCTCTGAATGGAGCCCTTTATCTTCACTTCATTTAATAAAGTGTTCAGGCTCAAGACAGACTCAAGACAATCCCCTTACAACAAAGGACTGAATTCCTTTTGAAAACTCAAAGTCTATTCTTTCTCTTAAGCATAACAAATGCCTTATGGGATTACACTCAACCTGTGTTGCTTTTGGTTATAGAGTTTCTAAAAAGACAAGTTTGCAAATGAGTTACAAGAAATTCAGGCTACACATCCTTTCAATTCTATGGCACAAAAGATGGGCCATCATGTGCCTAGAGAAGCAGTTGGTGCTAGGGTACCATCAGTAAAAATAAGGGCATGGAGTAAAGCCACAATCAGATAGATGCTTGAAAGAAGATTGACACAAGAAATGAAAAACCCATCTTCTACTAACCAGTATGAGTAATAGGTAAAGCCCGAGAAAGGATTCACAGACCCAGAGAACAGCCTGGAATGAAAACATACATTTTTTTTCAATCTCTATTTGCATTTAAGCACAGCCAGAAGTAGGATCTGTGGTCTATTCACAAAAATGGTATCCAATCTCTTCATTCTAAAATTTGTCTCAGCACCTGGTCCCAGATGGTAGATATAGCAATGAGGTGGTAGTGACTGCTAATACACAATCAATAGATTAATCCCCTGATAGATTCATGTTCTGGTGGCATTGCTAAAAGACAATGCCAGGCGAGAGGAAGTAGGTCACTAGAGGAATGCCTACGAAAGACATTGTATCTATATCCTCTTTCTGTTTCCTTTTCTGCCTCCTGGCTGCATGAGGTGAGCATCTCTGTTCAACTATGTCCTCTTGTGTCTTCTCCTACATCATGCTCTGACTCACCACAAGCCCATAGTGATGGTCTCAACTCTCTGACATCAGAAGATCAACTGATCTTCTTTCCAGTTGTTTCTCTCAGGCATCTATCATAAGGTTAAAAAAGAAAAGAAAAGGTTGATACATTGCCTTTGTGTGCATCTGCTTTCAGAACTCTGCCTTGTGGTATGCACTTCTACCATCAGATACTATCTCTGAATGCCTATTGGCATGGACCTTTATTTCCTGTCCAGCAGAGACAATGCTTTTGCTTTACTCAACACATTAAAGATAGCTGGCCAGCAGAGAAGCACTGACTTCTGTTGGCTTTGTTTTCTTTGTAGAATTCTAAAAATAACAATCATTTTCTTTTATGCCTTATTCAAAACTGGTCTATGAATGCATGTGGATACTTCTTCTTTTAATGTGTTTTAACTCAGGGTCTTCCAAATTTACCACAAAAAAGATAAGTATTTTTAACATTTGTTATTTTAAAATTCCTAAGATCTGAGAAACTAAAGGCAAAACATGTTCAAAAACAAATGAAAACATGTGAAGCCAGAAAAACTTAATTCTAACCCCTGATCCTTTGATAAGATGGGTTCTGTGTCTTGGAAAGTCATAGCTACCCTGGCCACCCAGGCATCCCCAGGCATCCTCTCAAGTCAAGTATTCCAGAAAAGAAAACACCTCTGGCTCTTCCATCTATAAGCATTCCCACCTTATATGATGATGGAACAATCATATTACATAAGTTGGTATTTAATAATATAGCAAAAGGAATGAGGCTGGAATAGCCCTAACTCCAGGACAGACAATGATGCTGGAAGATGCCGCCTGGTTATGTCACCTGAGCTATAGTCTTGTGTCAACAGTGCCATTTCCGGAGCTGTGTGTAGAGAGTAAGCAAAACACATCACAGAAAGCCAGGCATGATGTGTTTTTACTCTTTTTTTTTCTTGTCTTCCTCCTGTTACTTGATGTCCTTCTTTGGGGAATATGTATATCATGGCTGCCAGCTCAATTCCAGGCCATAGTTTTTATTTAAGAAATAATTTCAAGAAGTCCCATGAAAAAGCAGGGTATGGGAAGGAATCACCAGTATCAGCAAGCAATTTAGAGAGCATCAGACTCATTATTACTGCGGGCATTCAGCTTAACTCTGCAAAGTGATATGAAACTCACAATTCAGTGATGCAGCCTTGAGGCTTGAGAATTAGAGAGCCAACTCCATCAGCTACTAGTTAACGGTTGTCCTTGGACACTGCTAACTCCTGCTTCCTCCAGACAATAACACTTTCCAAGGCTCTAGAGAAAGAACTGATGACAGAGATGCACTGAGACCATCAAGAATACATAGGCAGGCTTTGATAGTACTGGCTCCTGTGCCCTTGGCTGAAAAAAAAAAAAAAAAAGCACTTTATGCATAAGCTTCCCCGAAACAAAAATTTAAACTTAAGGATTGACCTCAAAACATTGTAGATTTCTTTTCCTGACCATAAAAAGTATATTTAATCCTGCATCAAAGCTTGTATTTAAATGTAGCAATTATTCAACTACAGTGAAAAGCATTTAGATAAGTGTTTATAGATGTATGAATATATTTACATAGCAAACAGGCTACCAGTGCTCCTTACAGATATTCAATTAAGAAACTAAGGAGACTGCTAGAGTAACTCCAAAGGAAAGGGCTGAGAAGGGTGACAGAGGTGGAAATGAATCCTAAGGCAGGAGAAGAGGCAGTGTATGAAGATGTAGCCTGCCTGGCCTAAATGCTGACAGATGGAGGCACTTCAATGGGGAAAAGTTGGGAATGCGGATGAGAGAATTGAAAAACTAACCAAGTGCAAGGAGCTCTGGTGAGGGAGGCAGCGTGGAAGGAAGCCAGTATGAGAACCGGTCCCAGGGATTTTCCCATTTACCCTCGGCTTATACTCTGCATTTCATCCTCCGTGTTTGAGCCATGAGTAGAGCAACACGGGCTATGGTCATGCTGCAGTGGAAACTTACAGCATTGTGGAATGTCCTCTCTGGACTGTCTAGGTTAGTAGCTACTGGCTACATCTGCCTGCTGAACACATAAATGTGTTTATTAGCTTGAGGACCTAGCTTACATCATACATCAGTTTTATCATTTTGAATTAAAATAGCTGCAGGTGCCTAACGTGCACTGCATTGAAGAATGCCACTTAATGTGCAGTTTTAAGTGTTAAGAAAAATTCATCCTTACAGCAAAAGTGTCTGATATAGAACATCTGCCTTGGTTTCCCTATGCTGCAGTGAGATATTGAATTTATAAGCCAGATTTCTATTTCCAACCGACTTAAAATCACCTCTCCCACAATAGTGTATCAGTTCTAGGGTGTCCTGCTGCTAGTCATCTTTGCTGAGAGTCCTGATACAGCTAGCATTCTTCCAGGACCATTATTGACTTGGCTAATGGATGACAAAATCCAACTGGTAGCCCCTAAATAGCATGAAACATCTCAATTTTAACATAGACTAGGGGCAAGAACAGTCTTGAGGCCTCTGTCGAAGGAGTGCTCATCAGATGACCCAAAAGACAAGAGGAAAAGCCTGTGTTTGAAGAATAACAATCAGTGGCTGAAAGCTATTAAGTTCTCTCTTCTAGTTCAAAGGGATTTGAAATGGCAATTTGTCAGGCAACTGTTGTCACTTTAGGTGCCCCCAGTTGCTTTCTTTGAAGCTCTTGATTGACTACAGGAGGCTATGCCAGATTCTTCTAAAGACAGATTTCCACAGTTGAACACATTTATGTCACAGTAATTATGACTCTTCCCAAACTTAATCAACAAAAGGCAAAGAGTGCAAGTCTGAGAAAACATTCATGTGTCTGGCACAGTCCAGGCAGTGGCCCAGTGGCTATGCACATGGCTGGTTGAATGGATTTGGTCACTTTATCACACTATTTGCTATAGAGGCAGGTTGAACACCTCTTCTTATGTATTATTGAATCCAGTAATGAAACAGACTTCAACTTGAAATGGATTTCTGGAGAAAACAAAACAAGCCTATTAAAGATAAATAATTTAACTCAAGACACAATGTTATCATTTTAGCTAGCAGAGATGGATCTAGAAGGAAAATGGTAAACCAGTTGTCTTTGAAACTAGATGCAAAAGCAAGCAGTCTGCTATAAAGCAGTGGATGGTGAGCTTGAGTGAGATGCCCATAAAAGGAATTGGCTCTTCCACTTTGCCAACTAAATAAGAACTGCGTCTGCTCTGAGCCTTAAGTCTGACTGTCATTCACAGAATAGGCAGCTTTTAATTCATCAGAAGCACTTTTGCATTAGAAGCTACTTGCAAATTGAATTTCTCTTTGTTAGGCTGTCAGGAACCTATGCATCAAGAGTAAGAAGCTTGCCCCTGGGAACCTGCTGAATAGGGAGTATAAACAAGTAAAAGCTGAGATTTTTTTCTACTGTTTATTGGTTACCATTTAGATTTTGTCATCTACTGGTCCTAGCCTATGTTTCCTAGGGAAAGTTCAAACCAGAGACAACCTGAAGTTAGAAAGAACAGAAATTGTCTCTATAGCATAACCTCTTTCTAGCCAGCTTAGCACTCTTGGCAACAGTAGCATCCCATCTCCAATAGGAGACAGTACACAGATATCAGAACTTCTAGAGGGGACCAGTGAGGTGGGCTTGGCCCAGCAGCTGTGTGCCAGATGTCCCTGCAATGTATCCATAGGGACATATCCTTTGCAAGTAACCAAAGAGAAGTCATGATAGAAAAAATAACAGTAGAGATATCTGCATATGGCACATAGGGGCAGGGCCAGAAGTGAGGTCAGTGAGACAGTAACACAGTGCTGTGCAGCAGATGGACAAAGGCAAAGCCAGAGAAAAACTGCAAGGGCAGAAATGAGGTCAGGGAGACCGTAACTTACCATGGTCAATGGTGAACAGATGGCAAAAGTCAAAGCTATGGAAGATCAGAGAAAGACAAGATGAGGAAGCCCACTTTTAGTTGCTTCACAGGTGTGTAATGGACCAGGCTCAGGGGCCTATATATATGGTGAAGAGGAACATATTAAGTAGAGCAAGATGTCAAGACCCACAAGTCATTGTATCCCCTTGTGTGCATGTAGGCTGCTCAAGGAGTATTTTTTACTATGGGATGGCACTCAGGCCATGAAATCATCAGCCCAAAGTTTATGCTAATTAGTCTATCTCACTGCACTCAAAAAGACATTCCATCTTCATGAACAAATCCAAAAGAAGTGAGTTACTTCTTGTACTCCGATAATTTCTGTAAAGAAAACAGTTGATCACATGCATGTATAGGCAGCTGAAGTCATGGAAACATGGAGCCAATTCAATTAGAAGGTTGAAAATGTTTTCAGAAGAGTAGTAAGACTTTAATACTCAAGAATTCATTCTGGAACAGGCCAGAAACCTAATACAACATTTCACTTGTTTTCCTGCTTGGATGGTTTCTGGCCTGGACTTTTGCACCTAGCCCTGTGGTTCTGACCCGCAGTCCCCACTTACCTTAATTTTTATGCTGATTGACCTAGGGCCCAGACATATTACTAACTAGCTCTTGCTCTTAAACTAACCCATTATTCTTATCTTGCTGAGCCTTGCAGCTTGGTACCTTTTCTCAGAGCAGCTTAGTTGTCCTCTGCATCTGCTGGCTTCTAATGTCTCTGTGACATTTCTCTGGTCTCTCTGCTCTGCTCTTCCTGTTCCCAGAGTTTTCTTAGTCTGGTAGCTCAGCCCACTCTTCCTGTCTGCCTTCAGCCAATCAGCATTTTTATTAAACCAGCAGGCAGGACAATCATTTACAATGTATCAACATAATCCCACAGTGAAAAGCCATTTTTCCTGAGAGAGTAGGATCATAGAGAGAGCCCAGGGAGAATGGAAAGGCAAAGAAAGACCTGTGTTAGCTAACTTTCCCATACTCTGATAAACTACCCTGGCAAAACGCAAGTCAGAGAACCTGTTTATTTGGGCTTACAATTCTGAAGAGGATATTGTGTATCATGGAGGGAAAAGCATGGAAGTGGAAACATGAGACTTGCCTGGAACCAGAGAGAGAACATTTTCATCCTCACACATAAAAGAGAGAGAGAAGGGAAAGGAAGTGGGGCCCACCTATAAAGCCTGAAAGCCTATTTCTACTTCCTTTCACAAAGTTCAAACTTACAAAGTTTGTATAACTTCTCCCAAACACTGCCACCCACAGGGACCAAGTATTAAAATATATGAGCCTAGCAGGAAAATCCTTCCTCTTTCAAACCACTGCTTTCCACTCCCTGACCCCTATATACCTCATGGCCATAGCATAACACAAACGGCCACACCTTCCTAATAAGAAACTATATTAATTACTTTTCTATTCCTCTGGTAAAATACCATTACCAAAGTCAACTATCAGAATAAATAGTTTATTTTGTCTTTAGTCTAAAGGATCAATGTTCATAATGGTGGAGAAACATGGCAGCAAACAATAGGTACAGCAGCAGGATCAGGCATAAGAGAGATCATTTTAAGCCCTAAATATAAAGCAGAGAAAGTCAACTGGAATGAGGCTACAAACTTTCAAAGCCTACCCTTAGTGACATATTTCTTCCAGAAAGGCTGCATTGTCTCCTTAAATGGTACCACCAACTGAGGACCAAATGTTGAGACAATGGGGGATCTTTCCCATTAAATCAACCACATTGGACTCCTTGGCCCTCCTGGACCTCATGCTCATGTCATAATGCAAAATGTACTCAGTCCAACCTCAAACATCTTCATAGTCTTTCTCAGTCTCAATGTTTAAAGGGTCAAGTATCTTTTAAGACTCAAAGTAATCATTTAACTGCATCCTCCTTTAAAAAAAAATATTATATCCTCCCAACACACAATGGCACTGAATATACATTACTATTTCAAAAGTGAGGAAATAAGGTATAGTGAGGAAATGCTGGACCAAAGCAAGACCGAAACTTAGCAAAGCAAACAATAGCTTCTGTAGCTCTGTGTACGGTATCTGAGACTTCAACCTCAAAGGGCTCAGATGGTTCTACTCACCAGCTTTGCTGTCTGAAACATACATTTTTCTGTTGGGATGATTCTGTTTCTTGTATGCAGTCCTTGTTGACAGATGTATCATGACTCTAGAACTTCCAAAACACTGTGGTCTTCACTGCAACCCCAGGCTTCACTTTTATAACTTTACTCAATGGCTTCTCAGGTCCTCCGGCCCTTCAAGAACATGTATGCTAGGCCACATGCTGTATCAGTGACTTTTTAAAACCATGGAGAAGAATCTATAACCACTTCAGTTTTACATTCTTCATGCCTCTAAATCTGAAAAACTCAGACAACTCTGCCAAGGTCAGCTGCTTGGGATGGACCCTGGCTCCCTTTAATCACATTAGCAACAGCTTTTCCCCCCATTCACTTGCTTTCTAAATACAAAAAAAATTCCTTAGGCTTCTTGTCAGAAGTTTTCTGACCTGTCCTAGCCCTGAATTTTGAACCTTAAGTCCCATGCCACTTAGTCCTAAATAGTCACATAAAGGCTTATATTAATTAGCTGCTGTTTGGCCTATAGCTCAGACATATTATTATCTAACTCATACTTTAAGTGATTTCATATTTATTATTTATGTTTAGCCACATGGTTTGGTATATTTTTTCAGAGCAGCATTTTCATCTTCCTTCCTCTGTATATTCTGGGCATCTCTCTCTGACTCAGCCTTCCTTCATCTTTACCTCTGCTTGGATTGCCCAAGTGCCTCTCATCTGCCTTGCCATAGGTCAAAACAGTCTTTAATTAACCAGTGATAACAAAGCATATTCACATCATACAGAAGCACTTCCATATCACAGACTCTTTTACAAACTGGAAGGTTAGCTGGTTGGGGTCTTGTTCTCTTGCACTCTTGCCTTCCTTTCAGTACAAGCATGCCTCTCCTTACTGGTGGTGGTCTTCCTAATAATTACAGTGTCTTCCCACAGGAGCCTGGGGCAATTATTTCCTTTTCTCCTTATTCTTTTCTGACCTACTTGTTCTTTTCTCATTGTAGACTCAAATAAGGATTATTGGTAACAACAGTGTCTCAGATTTAACACCATGCTGTCATAATACTTAAAAGAAATTACACCAAATAATTTAGTCTGTTACTTTTAAATTCAGCCTCAGGAAAGATCTTAGGATGTGGGGAAGCAGAAAGATGCTGGATTCTTTACATCACATGAATGGCATCTGTAGTGGGATTTTGTTCTGTTCCATTGTCAATAATTGTCCCGTCTACTGGTTTAATAAAAATGCAGATTGGTCAAAGGCAGACAGAAAGTGTAGATGGGGCTATCAGACTAAAAAAAAAAAATCTGTGAGCAGGAAGAACAGGGCATAGATGCCACAGACAGATGCAGAAGAAAGAAGATGAAATGCTGCTCTGAGACAAGGTACTGAACTGTATGGCTGAGCAAAATTGGTTAGTTTAAGAGTAAAGACTTAGCAAGCAATATGGCTGGGCCCTTACATAAAATTAATCCATCAATCAGTGTAAAATTAATGTAAGTGTCTGTGTGTTTCTGTGGGACTGCGTGTGTTTCTGTGGGACTGTGGGACCAAGCCTTGAGTAAGAGCCAAAAACCTCTTACAACAGGTATCTCATCTCATTTGCTGTGAAAGTCTTTGCTTTCCTCTGAACCCTCTTGAGCTAGCTCTCTACAGTATGCATGACTCTTCAGCACTACTGTCTTTCGGGCTTAGTCCAGTTTCTTCAACATTCTTCCAAAAGCAACATGGTCAGCTTCTTTACAGAAACAGTCCACTGTCTGGTACCAACTTCTTATTAGTTACTTTTCTAGTGATGTAATAAAATACCATGATCAAAGGCAATTTAAAGAAGAAAGTTTATTAGCTTATGGTTATAGAGAGAGAGTCCATAGTTGTAGGAAGGTCTAGCAACAAGATTCAGATATGAGTGAAACAGGAAGCAGAGAGGTCATATCTTCAACATCAAACATGCATGAAGCACACAGAGAGGAGCCATCTTGGGAAAAGCCAAGAAAAAAAAGTAGTCCAGGAGGAGAAGCAAATGCCAAATCCCAACAGAGGGAAGCAACTTACCTTCTGTCTAGTGCTCATTACCAGACTCATCCCTGATTTCTAGAGTTTCTTGCAATTGAAACATTGTGAATCACAAAGAAGGGCCCCTGTTCACATCTTCATTTACATGTGTGTGAGCTAGTATAACATGAGTGTATGCCCATGTCTTTCTGATAATATAACCTGACTGGTTCACTTGACAAGTATACATGCTATTATGAGTAAATTACTGATTGTCCCCTTGAAAGAGAACAAGAAGGCACAGAATGGCCTTAAATTTACCTTTCCTGGGTTGAGTTTCTGTTCAATTATGCAGGAGCTATATGATCCTAGATAAGTTACTCTCTTATTTAATTTCCTCATCTGTTAAATAGCAGCATGATTCCTCTAGTGCTTTTTGGATACTTAAATGAGTGATTTTATACAAAGAACTTAGGACAATACCTAACACACTTCAAGACTTAGCTCTTTTATCTTGTGTTTCCTATTGTAATTCCAGAATACTTAGTGACATATGTAGAAGCATGGGGAGAGATGCTAAATAGACTTCGAGAATAGTTTATTTTACGCTGCTTGGATCCCCTCAGCTTTATCCCCTAAATGGTAGTCTGTATTTTAGCACTACAACAACAGTGTTTATGGTAACCTGGGGAAACTTTTATGCTTCCTGGAAAATTATTCCTATGGTGGAGAGAAACCTCTGTCTTTGTAGTTTATTCATCCTTAGTCATGTTGTATTCCTGATGGCCACATCAAACAGATCAGTTCAGAGACAGTATTTCAAGAATTTCAAGGTGATTAATGAGATCCCCTGAATATTCTCTAGGATTGATAACTGTTGTGGCTTGAATAAGAAATGTACCCACAGGTTCATGTATTTGAATTCTTGGTTGGTGAAACAATTTGGAAGTGCCTTGGATGTGTGGCTTGTTGTAGGAGGTGTATTACTGGTGAGATTTAAAGTTTCAAAAGCATGCGCTATTCCCAATTACTTCTCTGCCTTGTGTTTGTAAATCAGATGTAATTTCTCAGCTACTAATCCAGTACCATGTCTGCTGTGTGCTGTCTTCTGCTGCCAAGCTCCCTGTCGTAGTGGTCATGGAATCACCCTCTGAAACTGTAAGCCCCAATAAACTCTTCTACAAGTTTCCTTAGTCATGGTGTCCACTGTAATAGAAAAGTCACTAAGATAATATCCCACAGGCTTTGTCATGACTTTGAGTGCTTCTTATGTATTAGTTGACTGCAAGCTTCCAATGATGTTAATATCACTTAAAATATGATATCTATGACTGGGTATTATCCTGAAAAGTAGAATTTGATCAGGACAAAATATAATAAGCCTGAGATCTTCTTCATAAATGTTCTCTCAGTGTAGTAAATATGAAGTCCACTCTGTCACTGCCACATCTCAATGTCCCCTGTATCTCTTAAGGTAGCCATGCACCACCATGTTGGTTTTTAGAATGTAGCCTTTCAGTCACCTCTCCACCATTTGTGTTTAGTGTCACTGAAATTTGAATACCAAGCACAAAATGAATATTTTTGTGTCCCTAGTGATTCTTTGAGAACATTCTTTTTTATTGAACCTTACTTTTATCACACAATGTTATTAATAATCTACCTGCTTCATTCCATAACATGAGAAGCACACCACTGAGATTTACACCTTAGTTACTAGTCAAGCATGTTAAGTCACAGGACGAAGTTGAGAGCTACTAGGCACACACATCATCTATCATCATTCTTTCTCTTTAGAGAATATTTGAGGCATATTCTTTCATCTAGTTGTTAGGATTTTGTGCATCTATTGGCATGGTTAACATTTACCAAGTTATCTGAAGGCAGGTTTCTATGGATACAGATGGGAACTCAAGAACATGGCAGAAGGGCAGCAGCAGATAGCAGGCAGCCCTTAATGGCTCTTCCTATATAGAAAAGAGCTTTAATGTCAGATTAATATGGTTATGATTAACAGAAATGTTATGGTTTTAGTGCCAGAGAAAGCAAGAAGAAAGAGAAAAAGAAAAAAAAAGAGAATTGAGAGCTTCTGAAATAAGAAAAGGACAAAGAGAAAGGCAGAGAGAGGGATAGATCTATAACATTGCTTTAAAGGTGGCCTGACATTAGAGCCCAGAGGAGGGCGTGGCTTGATGTCAGAGTTTAGAAGGCATGGCTCTAAGGGACTAACACTAGTTAAGGCTCAAAAGAAGTATGTACTGAACTAGGTTCTTTCTTCATTTGTTTTTATATTCTACAGAATTTCATGAAAATGGTTGTCAAATATATAACTACAGAGGACATGGGGCTCTCTAGCTATTAGGTAGATAAGTCGCCTTCTTCATTTGTTGTTGCTGGGTCCTAACAGTTCCATTGAGGGAGGGGGATAAGAAAGCAAGGAGTCAACAACACAAACCCCTGGGAGTCAGCTGAAAAGGATTAACTCATTTATTCAACAATGAAGAGAGACTTATATACCCTCCTCCCAGTACCCAGGCCATGTCACATTCTGGTGATATTGCATGGCTGTCCCTCACTGGCTGGGCCCAATCAGGAGATGCCCAATCAGTCAGCATCTATTCCTGGGCAGATTCCCAAAGGTAATGAACTCTGGGCAGTGCTTGTTGCTAGGCAGATTACAAACAATCATGAATGTTGCACAGTGGCTGTTGCTAGGCAGATTCCAAGTAGTCAGGAACATTGGAAAGCAGCTGTTGCTAGGGCCTCAGACAGACTCCAGGTTGGCTCATAAGAAATTACATTATGTGCATGACTTGGCAACTAGTTTTAGCCAATTTCCTTGGCTCTATGGGCCTGTTCTACTGTAATTTGTGGGCTAAAGGTACTTGTTTCAACTATTGTTAATTAGCAAGAGTGGGAGTTCTGTTAGCAAGATAAGTTACATGGGTAATATGTGCTGTATCTATAGTGCTTTATGGAAAAAAAAAGCTATGCAATGTGCTTCAGAAAGGCTTATGGAGGGACGTACTGTGGGCCTAGCCCAAGGCTCAGGAAGTATGAGGGTAAGGCTTAAAATTTTGCATTGCTAGCAAGTTAGGTAAAGCTGAAACTGCTTGTGTAGGGGGTCTCACTTTGAGAGCTACTACCTTAAGAAACATCCTCTGTATCTAAGACAGTGAAGAAAGAGGTAAGGATGCAGAAAATGAGGGGTCCACTCATATTCCTAAGGAAATCTCTAATAGTAGCTTGAAAAAAAATGACCCCCCCGAAAGAGTGGTACTATTACAGGTGTGCTCTTGTTAGAGTAAGTGTGGTCTTGTTGGAGGAAGTATGTCACTTCAGGGGCAGGCTTTGAGGACTCTTTTCTCAAGCTTCATTTAGTCTGACAGTCAATCAACTTCCTATTGCCTTCTGGTCAATATGTAGCCAGCACCATGTCTGCCTGTATGCTACCATGCTACCTGTTATGGTGATATTAGACTGAACTTCTGACACTGTAACTCACCACCTCAATTAAATGTTTTCTTTGTAATAATTGCTTATAGCCATGGTGTCTCTTCACAGCAATAAAAACTCAGACTAAGACATATCTTTAGCATAGGACTCAGTCATCCATTAATTTTATATTCACACTTTCATGAAAAGACCTTTGATTGTCTATTTCTTATAAGGATTGAGATTTTAAAAAAAAACTCTATACCTTGTAAATAGAACCTGTTGATTAATTTAGGTCCTGGCAAGGGGACAAGGGTCTTCTCTGATCTTTAGCCAAAACTTTCCTACAACATAATACCCACTACATGCTTTAATCCGGTGTTTCTTTTTTAAAAGGGGAGTGGAGTCTAGTGTGAAATTGCTATTTCTCAGTGAACTCATGCTGCCTTTTTGTGTTCACAAATTCTCTGAAAGGGGGAACCAGAATGAGTAATGTGTTCCAGAACCTGGCCTGAAATACACATAGAAGGTGTGTGTTCCCCATCCATGCTGACTCAAAGGCAAACAAAGCTGGGAGAATTGTGTCTTCCCAGCATTCCACCATCTCTACCCAGGACTCCCCAACAGCAGGCAAGGGCTCCCACAGCTGTCCATAGTACATCACAGTTTGTTCCTGGAAATGGCAGATATCATATAGCTGAACTATCACAACCGGTTCTCAATGCAATCAGTTAACAGTTATTAGGGACAGAAACACTCACGGGTACAAAAGTGATTCTAGGGGGAAAAGGGACTGAAATGCACAGAAGGATGGAGCAGAGCTCTTCTTTCCTGGACATGCCAGAACCAAGAGAACCAGCAACTTCGGGGGCTAAGGTCTCCAAAGATACTGGCCACACCCATTGGGATCCAGTTTCCTGATGTCATAAAGGCTTATCTGGGTAAACAGAATTTCCACTACATCTCCCCTCCACAGACACACAAGACATCCCTTCTTTTCTTAAACTACATCCCAGTAGTAAGGTGCAAAGACATCTATCTGAGCCTCTCATGATGCCATATTCTTAGGCTCTCAGGCTCTTGATGGGGAGAACTACAAAGGTAATGTTGGTCTCTGATGATGCCCAGGACAACTTGCATCTTGGCTGTATCCTGAGAAAGGTAAAACAAGTCAAAGGGTCCAAAGTCAAAGGTAAAAAGTGTTGCTAGCCACCTGTTTGGAAAGGTCTCTCTAACAAAGGCAGGCTTAGTGATATATCCAATATGTTCTGTCAATGATGATCCCACCATAAAAATGAATGCTCTGTGAAAGAGGACACTGTTTTTTCTGAAAGTCCTCATTTCATTCATACAACCTCTTCTGTGTCAAACCCTTGCTCTTCCCTGTGTATGAGGTTCCAGTCCTTCCATCAGTAGTTTTATGGGAACAGCTCCCTTACACCTCACTAGGATCTGAGCCCCTCCTCTAAAAAACAAGATAAAAGACAATCTGGCTGCAAGCCCTGTCAAGGGCTTGCAGAGAATGTGGTTAATTTTCATGAGAAAAATCAGTTGGTCATATAAGGCCCATTTCAAAGACTGAGAAGCCGAGGTTTAAAAGCATTATTGAAGTGCAGGTAGAGAGCTAAGCAGAAAGGAGAGGGTGCTGGGTAAGTATGACTTCAAAGTCTGTGGTGTGTAATCTTTTGATCACCTACCTGAAACATGTGGTCTTGAGGGGCATTGTGCACACTAAACTTCCTATAACCCTTGGCTTTTGTTACTTTTAGGAATATCACCCCATGGCAGAAACCTAGATATCTGGATTCTCAGAAGCCCATTGAAAGGCCTGTGATCAAAAGCCTCTAAGGGCTGCAGAGCATTTTCTCCTTCATCTTTCCACCAATACTTGAAGCCCTCATTGTTTTTTTGCCCTAGCATCATTAACTAGACAGAGGGCATGCATGTCTGTGTTTCCACATGCCCCAAGCTTCATGGACATAAACATTGCCAAGGAGACACCTGTGTATACAGTCACCTGCTTTAGCCAGACAGATATTTATTTGCTGTTGTATAATGGGGGAAAATTGCATTCAGCCTTGAAAATTTGGCCACACTGGCTTGTCCTTCCTCTTCCCCAGTGATTTCTTCATGGCAAACGGCCACAGTCCATTGATGCTTCACTGTACTTGGCTTCACAGCCCCGAGAAGATCTGTTTTGCACCTGCACCTTGGCCTCTGTAGGTGCTCAGGCTGTCAGGGAAGCCCTACATAGTCATGTTAAATCAAGTTAGACATGACAGGGAGGAAGTGCTTTAAAAGGCAGGTGTTGGATCCTGTCAGACATTATTTTATGGGATGGCCCTCTAAAACAGAACTGTGTAACGGAGCTTACTTTAAAGAACTTGGCCTGTCTCACTGGACTGAATGGTAACAATGTGGAAACAGGCAGGAGCATAAACCAGGACTGCTGAGGTCTACTGTCATCCACAGGCACAGGGGAGACCAGCAGAGGGATGTAGGGCTCTCCTCACCCCAGCAAACCATAAATGCTTTCAAACTGCTGTTAAAAATGATGGAAGACATCATCACAGCCAGATAGTAACTGCGAATAGCATTCCAGGAGAGCTAAATTGTTCATTTTCATTTACTAGTTACTTTAAATTAAAAGATTTTAGCAAACAAAAATGTCAGATACCGTTATAGCATTTTTTTAAACATTGTTTTAGTGGATTCTCCATATCCCTTTCCTTTTTGCTTTCGTATCACATGCATCCAATTGTCCTCCATGAACTCAGTTTTCTGAGTGTGGAACCCGAGTTCTCGGGTGCTGTCATCAATATTCCTGGAATAGTCATGAGGCTAGGAAAATGCCCTATGGAATACAGGCAGGAACAGAACAGAGGAAAGGGCACAAAGAAAAGGTCTGAATCTTATCCCCCTCCACCCAGTCTCTTTCCTGAGTGACCCAGCCTCCTGGGAAGCTCAAACATTTACAGAGCTCTGCTTGTGAGTCAATTCACCTTCCCTGGATAGAGCCTGAGCCATAGACTGGACAGGCTATTTCCTGCCACTTTCGAGCAGAATCACTGATATAGAAACATATGAGAATATTCCTGTTACCATCCTCTTGCCTGTGATGGCTACTATGCCCATGGGAGAGGTCAACTTCTGCAGGGCTGTGAGACTTCCGGACTCACAGATGCTCTCTGTGTTCTTCTCAATACAACACCCTCTCCCATCCATCCCACTTAAGCTGGAATTTTCCATGTTCAGAGGACGTTGGTATTGCTGCCCACAAAAGAACCAGGCAAAGGGGTGAAGTTGCAGGGAAGGGGTGGGGCTTCCCGATTTTACCACCGGGTAAACAAGGAAAACTGTCACTCAGAGTCAATTAGGATCAACTTCTAAGATGCATCTTCTCTGTTGATTTTAAATATTAAATGTTTAGCAAATCCAAATGAAAGATTTTTTTAATGTGAGAAAATAAAATTCAAATAGATAAATATGTGGTATATAGTGAGCTACAACACGGGAGACATCATGAACCTCAGCCAGATAAATAACATAGTATCATGAACTGGCAACTGTTTGTGTGGTATTGGGTCTTTGTGGTGATATATTGTGTATTTGATAAAAATTGCCTGAAATATCAGAGGTCAGAGCCACCCATGGAGCCAAGCCCATGTCAGGGAGTGGTGACCCATGCCTTTCATTTCAAGACTCTGGGGAGGGAGAGATCCTCTGGATCTCTGTGAGTTCAATGCCAAACAGTCAGGCATTGGTTGCACACACCTTTAATCCTAGCACTAGGAGAATTGAATCAGGAATTGAGACAACTGGTCAGGGAAATATAAGGCAAGAAGAGGCAGGAGTTTTTCCCTTCACCTTCACTCACTTTCTGTTGAGGACTCAGAGACCATCAGTCTGAGGATTTCTGGAGACATAATCTACCCTTTGGCCTGAGGAGTTGGATAGGTGAGAACTGGCTATGGCTCATTTTACCGTCTCTCTGATAGTTCAGCTTTTCCCCAGTATCTGTCTCCAGTATTTTAATTAAGAATACCAAGTAGAATTTGTGCAATACGTCTTAAACTTCCAGAGCCTGTGCATTCTGGGCAGGTGCTTTGCCACTGAGCTATGCACCTAGACCACTAACATAGAGGTCTCTCATGGGCATCTGAATCTTTTCATCTTATTCCTTTCTCCATAAGATTTTCTTAGAGTCTTATTGAATACAATAGTGTTTACAAAATACAGCTCTGGATTTTTTGGTTTAGTGGTAAATGCTCTTGAAGTTGACATTGTAGAAACCATACTAAGTGTTCTGTGTTGACACTTCTTGATTTTCAGGCATGTAGCCATTCTTCCTTTCATAGTAATAGATGCCTTTCTCTTTTCTGGATATATATGATGTACTTTGCTATCTTCTTGTGAGACATAAGGTCTTTTTTGGTTTGTTTATTCATGGATGCATACACCCCTGAAGGTGCTACAATATTTCTTGCACAAGTATAAATGCAAACATTTTGCTGTAAAATATCTATGGAGGGTGCATTTTCTGGGTCATGGGGCATTCACATTTTCTGCATTTTTTGGATAGTGCCAAGTTGTTTCCAAAGAAGATTGTATTAACTGACCCTTTTCCCACATCATGCAGTTGCTATCATTTCTGCACAACCTTTATATTACTAATGCCTTTTATTTGTTTTAGTTCTGTGTGATACTGTATTTTATTTCATACTTTGTAATTTCTCTGTCTGCCATTAAATGGAATATCTTTCCCATGTTTAATGACCACGCAGGTTTTATCTTCTGCATAGCTTCTCCTTGAATGCTGTGCTGTCTGCTGGCCAGTTCTCCCCCCACCCTCCCAACCCCATATTTGTGGCACGCTTTATATATTCTGCAAACCAACCCCTTGTCTGCTGGCTATGTTGCCAGGATCTTCCTCTAGTCTTTTCTCTCTCATGACAATTTATTCATATTAGTTCTTAACTACACTCTATGGTGACTTATTTTTGTCTCAAGCAGCATGTTATGTAGGATGCTCAGAGTAAGGATAGTAGAAAAGATCACAAGGAGAAAGCAAATAGGCATTTTCTCTTGAAATCCTGAAAGGCACATTGAGGGAAGCTGAGTAATTTAATGAGAAAGGAAAGTCACTGGTTAGAAACAACAGGTTTATTAAAAAGAAAAAGGAGGTAGAGAAGAAAAGATAAGAATTGTGTCTTATCAATTTCTTATACTTTGAATTAATTAGCAGCACTGTAATATGAAGAAATTGGGTCTTTAGATGGTGATTTTGTTATGGAAAGGGCCTTCATGAATGGGATAGTGATATCATGGTTAAGCTGGAAAACACTCACTTCTGTCCTCCACAATGTAAAGACCCAGCAGAAGGTGCCATCACTGAAGCAAAGATACAAGTTGGCTTAGAACACAATCGCATAGCCCAAGCTGGATCCCAACTTGCAGCAATGCTCCTGCCTTTAACCCCTGAGTGTTGAAGTTACAAGCATGAATCACCATAGAATCTTTATTTTGTGGCAGTTCAATTTAACTAGTCCTTGTGAAATTTCACTTCCTAGTTTGTAAAACAGATTAATAATATCTAATTTTAAAAAGTTGCTAGAACTAAATTGGGTAAGATGTTTTAGTGCTTTCAAATGTTTCTAATGCTGGATAGGGTTTGGTACCAAACATCCCATCTATGGAAGCTTCTGGTGTATATTTCAATATATTGATTTGTCTATGGATATTCACAGCTCCCTTGCCCATCTGCCATGGGCTTTCATGTGGTCCCAAGGCCTCATCAAATGCTTTGTGTGGAAGAGACAGGGTAGAGAGGAGACAACAAGGAAAAGAAGGGAGGGAAAGCAAAAGTCTCTACAACAGTGGAAACATGTTGCAGGTGCTGATCAATCTAACAGGAAATAGAACGCTATTAGGTAGAAGGAAGCCAAGTGTATCAAGAAAGCAGATGGGATCCTGGAAGGGGGTGGGGTGAGGTTGCAAGAATCCAGTCTCCTCTTCACCAGACAGATCTTCCTTTCATTCTAAAAATAGAAGATGCTGTGTAATGACCACTGCCATAAAAGTTTTAGACAAGCCTGGGACACATATATACAAAGACATAAAATAAACACTTGTAAATAAATTCCCTTGAGACATTCCTGATTGAAAAAATATGAAATAAAACAAATTGTTCTGTAATTGAATTGGTTGTGGAGTTTTATTTGGTTTGGTTAAGTTTTACTTTAGCTATTTGTTTATTTATTTGCTTGTGTGCACTCATGCACATCCTCAAATAAACAGAAATTTGAGAACACCCTGCAAGAATCAGTTCTCTCCTACCATGTGGGTCTTAGGAACTAAAACCAGGTCTTTGATATTGGTGGCAATCTTCCATGACCTCTGAGCCATTTTGTCAGCCCTTGTTTTGCCCTTTTGGTTATGCATCTCAGATAGAACTGAGTCTCTACTTGATTGATTATTGTACATTTATAAATAAATCATAAAGGCATGGCTACTGGCATTAAGTGGCATGAAGATACAAGTATGGGTCTCCTGAGCTGATGCTGTAAATGCCCAGGAGTCCTTAGGACATCAGAACATGCAACCAACATGTGTGGTACACGAAAACATCTGGTGAATTTGAGGGTATCACATACATCAAGTATGATAAGTGTAAGAAAGGGATGATCTTTTGAACTCTTTATAGCAACTAGACATCTCTCTCTCTCTCTCTCTCTCTCTCTCTCTCTCTCTTTCTCTCTCTCTTCTCGTGTGTGTGTGTGTGTGTGTGTGTGTGTGTGTGTGTGTGTGTGTGTTTGTTCTGAGCATGTCTGCCCAGAATCAACTCTACTCAATCTTTTTGGGAACAGGTTTATAATGCATTCTTATGTACTCCAAATTTTGAGACCAAAGTGGAAATAAAACAGGAAATTAGCAAGCTGCAAGAGGGGGAAGGGTAAAAAGAAAGAAAGAGGGGAGTTGCTTGAATATTTTTTCATTTTTTACTTGAGGCTGCCATGTCTTAAAATAGTAAGTATGGACTTCATTTGGCTAAAATAAAAAGTATTTTTCCTATTCTTAGTATTGAAAAAAAAACCAGAGTAATTGATGGAAACTGAATGTGTCATTATATAGAGTATGATTCCATACCTCAGCTTGCATATATGTGCACTATCATCTGTAAACTGTAAGATAATTTTGTTTTTATTCATAAAATAAAAATGTATGAAAAATTGTCACTGTATATAAAGAAGTAGTGCCCTATGGCATGATTGAAATGCAATTGTGTGAACATTTAAGAAAATAGGTACTATTAGAGTAAAAGGAGTTTGGAAGAGAAATAGAGAGGTGAGAGAAAGAGGAGGAGGAGGGGGAGGAGAAGAGAAGCCCTCTAGTGACTAAAAATGTGAACTAAGCTGCAGTGACCTCATAGCTGAGCCTCCTGCGTGATGCAGCTACAGAACACATGGTCTTAGTAGAGCATGTCATTTGATTGCCTCTTGTAGTATCTGTTTCCTTTCCTGGTGTCATCCCAACGTGTTGTAGGCAAACTTCAGACTTTTAGGGAGCTGATTGTCTATCGTGGGCATAGGCAGTTATCAGAAAGCCATGCAGCCCAATAAGTCTCTTCAGTTAACTATAGAAATTTTTAGAACTTTTGGCTAATCATTTAAGCTACTAAAAATTTACTTTTTTAAAAAAAATCATGGTGCAATCACACAAATAGATTTGTACTTTCATTTCATTTTGCTTTGGTGTTTAGTTGAGGTCTTCTAAAAAGAAAGCAAACAAACAAAAAACCATGATGCAGAATACAAGAAAGTGCCTGACAGTCCTTTCTATCTCTTAATGTGTCTAAATTTGGCTAGAGATACTCTAATTTGTGTAACTAATTATTGGACGTCAAAAGTCTTTTAATTACATAACATTTTAGTGGAATTTTGTCTAACTATTCTTAGATCTTCTATTATCTCCCTTCTATACTCCCCACCCTCTCATCTACTCTCACATGACCCAGCAGCACATGTTGCCACTCAGAGAACTGGAGTGTCTAGAGAAATTAATTGCTTTATATATCTAAAAAAAAAAAAAGAAGAAGAAGAAGGAAAAAAGAAGTAGAAGCAAGACGTTCATAAAGATTTTGAAGGTGCTGATATTTAGATATTATATTGCATTGCTGATGTTTGTTCTCTTTTGTTCTATATCCAAGTGAGTTGCCTAAATTTAGAGCCCAAACGAAAGAGGAGAAAGAAAACATTCATATGGAAAAGGATTCAAAACCAACTCAAAATATATAAAATGAGAATTTTCAGCAAGCCCATTATTTTCTTTCTAGCCTAGGAAACTTATTGAGCTGATTTCTAAACAACTTCAAGTTCCAGTAATCACAAGTTTCCAAGCAGGACCTTGACTGAGAAAAACTTCTGGAGCCAGTGAGCCACCCAATGGTCCTTTTTGGCATTGCAGGTTACTCAGCCAAAGCAACCAGAAACTTCTCCTAGTAAGTAAATGTTTTATTGAAGGTTGAGTCAGGTAAAATTCTTAAGAGGTATTATATTTTCTGTTGAGCTTATGAAAAAACTTATCCACAGTTGTAACTATAATTCTTTATTAAGCTGTCAAATTTGATAAGAAATATCAAGTATATATGGTTAATAGTTTTGTTTGGTTGGTTGTCGCTTTTGATTTTGTCTTTTGGTTTTGGTTTTTGAGACAAGATTTCACTGTGAAACCAAGACTATTCTCAAATTTATAATCCCCCTGCCTCAGGATCCCAATAACCAGCATGGCAGGCATGGGATGTAACGATCCATTTATTTTACTTCTTTAGCAACTGGTGAAATGTTGAAGTAACTGGTCAATGTTAAGATAAACACAGAGCAAACAAAGAGTCACCATCTAATACATCTTTCCCTCCTAGTAAGACAAGACCTTGGTTTTCTAAATTCCCTTTTCCAAAGCCATTCAGTTCAACGTGAATGAAAAATCAGCTAAAATCAAAGTCAGTATCATTTTTGTTGGAACAACTGGGTCTCTCATGAATCCTAGAAATACTGACCTTATAAAGGATACAATGTCCTACCCAAAATAAAGGTGTTAGAGAAGTCCAAGGTGAGTGGTGTTCTTCCAAATAACTAATCTCTACGATTGATTCAAAAAGCATCTTAAGACAGGTAAGAAACTCTCACTCAAGACAGCCACAGAGGCACATCAAGTCAGAACAGGTGGGACCAGGTACTGGGCTAGAGAAACCGCTAGATATTTGGACAAATGCTGATATTTCAAATGGACTCTAGACTAGTAACAGCATTAGTTCAGTGTTAAGTTTTATGATGGCATTATGGTTATATAATAAATGTCTTGAGTTACAGAAAACAGCTTTTAAAATCTGTAAGCACTGAGTCTGCCTGAAGGTGCAGAATGTGGAGGCAATGCTTTACTTGGTGCAAGACAGAAAGGTCTAGACAGAAGTCATGTGGGTCTTAGCGTTCCTGCACGCTAGACTTTATATGAGACTGGTTGGAGGCTTCAGTCTCACATGTGTGAACGTCTGTGCCTATGTAAGAGAAAATGGGTCTCTTTAGAGGGCTCTCTCAGAGTTCGATGGGTTCTAAGCTTGAAATCAGACAGCAGTCCAACAATCGGTTAAGAACTTTCATTGCAAGAGTGAAAGTGAGGAAATATTATTTTCTTTTCATCTTTCCAGCCCCAGCCTTAGATCTTCTACCAGCCTCAGCCTCCACCCTTTGTCACTCCCTTCTTTCTTCTCCCTTCCTTTATTCCTCTTCCTCCATTCTTCCCATAGTAAACACGGCTAAATCCAAAAGATGTGTTTACGAATATGTGCTATCTTATTACTATTGTGTTTCTAAACATTTGAAAGCTTTGACAGTTAAAAAAGAAAATACCCACCCATGTTCCTGAGAAGAAATAGCCTAAAGCCCATGCCATATGGACTGGAGTGAAGCCTCAGAAGCCAAGACCATTAGCATGTTTGAAAATCTCAAAGAGATTCCTTTATGCAGCTGCAGTTAAGAATCATTGTGTCTCTATCTCTGGTGCTAATTTCCCAGAGAGAAAATTCTGTTTGGCTCAGATTGGGTTGAGGTCCCACTTGCTGAGCTTCTCTGAGTTGATAGGGCCTTGTGCTCTATGACTGAGTATGGCAGTTGGTTGATGATGCCAGTAATCACATAGGGGAGAGGTGTCTACCAAACCTGATAATTTGTTTGGGTCAAATAAAAGTAGAGATTTTATTCTATAGAATTCTAACCAAGTACAAGTCCATTGTATGTGTATACTCTCATACACGGATGAAGTTGTAGGAATCATAGGACTGAGGATTCCTTGATCAGATTCCGGATTTCCCTCAAAGGAATGAATCTAGAGTGATCCTAAGCCATTCCACCTCCCCAGATCTCATCATGGGCTTTCACTATTTACCATAGGCCTATGGCAAGGCTGACATCAGACTGAGATTTCTCCCATAGAATCTAACAAGACGGAAACATGGGAGGGGAGAGTGAGTAGACACTGAGAGGCAAGTTCTCTTCTTCTGTTCATTGGTATTCCAAAGAAAGACAGGTAGAGATGGTTCAAACTTGTCTGGTTTGACTTAAGAGTGGCTCAGTGCTACTATGGTACAAAGGTTCAGCCATCAGCCATTCTACTTTTTACACTCACAGAATACTCATTAGCTTGCATAAGAGATACAACACTCTTAGGAAATACACTTTGTATTAGGTGACAGGGCCTAACTGTTGGCTCATATGATGTTCTGAGAATGTATATGGTGATCTGGGATTATCCATGATGTTAATTATAGTAAAGACTTTGTTGACTTTAATATTTCTAACTTACGAGATGTATATTGGTATATAACCCCATTAAAAGTAAAAAAGAAATACATTGGTACAAAGTGAATGGCATTATTCAAAAATAACTATTCTTCACAATCCAAAAGCAATCTAAGGAGCTCTCCCAAACACAAGAAGTCTACAGAGGTACATCAAGTAAAGCAAAGTGGGACTGGGGACAGGACCATGTATAGTAGGGTAGCATATCAGAGCTAAAGATAAGCTTATTTTAGATCATCTCTTTGGCTGATTAATTTTTGTAAAGTTTCACAAATTGGAGTCATGTGGGAAGAAAGAAACTCAGATTGCCTTGGGTTGGTCTTCAGGCATGTCTATGGAAATCTCTTTGATTAGTGATTGATGTGGGATGGTCCAATCCACTGTGGACGGTGCCACCCCAGGAAGATGTGAAACTAAAATCTTAAGCACAGTTTTAGGGGAGATGTCTATACACCCTGGTCATCTCTGTGAGATAACTCAGGAGGGCTGTAGAAATCTGTAAACAAAAATGTAGGTTACATTGCAGCAAAATAACACTTGGTAAGGCTTTTTATTTTTATTAATAATTCTCTCTACCCTGAATGTGATAAGAATCCATTTGTGTATCTCTGTGTGATGCTGTTAGGAACAGGGAGTATGGCCAAGGGCAGCAGAGAAGATTTCTTCTTCTGTACACTTTCATGTGTACTTTTTCAGAGATTTGAGTCACATTGCCCTGCATGTCCTTCCTTTCCCCTTATATTCGTTATTTTCTGTTGTTGTTATAAAATTAGACAACTTATAGAAGAGTTTATTTGTGCTTATGGTTCCAGAGAGATAAGAGTCCATCATGGCAGAGAAACACAGCAGCAAGTGTCAGGACAGCAGCCAGAGGAGAGAGCAGAAAGCTTACCATCTCAACAGAGAGCATGAAGCAGAGAAAGTGGGACAAGGCTGAATAATCTCAAAGCCAACCCTCAAAGACATCCTTCCTCCAGCAAGGCTGCACCTCTCAGACCTCCCAAAACTGTCACCAACTGGAAAGCAAATGTTCAGGTAAATAACGAGTTTGTGGGGTGGGAGTGGGGATGGGGTGGGAGTGAGGATGGGGTAGGAGTGAGGATGGGGTGGAAGAGGGGATGGGGTGGGAGTGAGGATGGGGTGGGAGTGGGGTTGTGGTGGGGCATTTCTCATTTAAGCCATCACACCTCTCAACAGAGATACCTAAATTCTGCCCCTGTGGTTACCCTAGTAACCTTCTTTCAGTACCAAAACACTCTAGGCTCTAGTACAGTGATGTCAGGGATATTCTAGTGACTGAAGGTGAAATGAACCTGTAGCTATTGAAGCTCCTGGGTGACCCACCCTGGGTGTGGTGAGCTCTCTTCCTCATCTAAAGCTAAGTCCTGTTAGCTTTCTCACTTAAGTCAAATCTTCCACTGTAGAGAGCTCCGACATATTAGTATTTTTCTTACTTTTACTAGACCAAGGTTTGAGTTTCTTGTGATGCTATTTCCAGGGGTTTCTTATTGTTTTTCATCTCTTTCAACAAAGCTTGATGTTGTGAAATAATCTTTTTGTACACTGAGAAGGTATGCCTTTGTCAAGGTGACTCCTTGTTGGTTTAATTAAAAGCTCAATGGCCATTAGCTAAGAAGGAGGTGTAGGTGGGACAGCCAGACACAGAGGATACTGGGGAAAAGAAAGATTGTGTCTCAGGAGATGCTAGGACTCAGAGGAAGCAGCATGAGCAGTACAGAACAAAGGTAATGAAACCATAAAGTAGAAAGTAAATGAACATAAATAGGTTAATTTAAGTTATAAGAGCTAGTTTAAAACAAATCTAAGTTATTAGCCACGTTCTCATAATTAATAAAATGTCTCCATGTGGTTATTTGAGAGCTTGCTAGCAGAACAAAAAAAAAAGTCTGATTATAGTTTAAATCTATAAGCATTTGACTATGTACCTGTGAATATACAGAATATGAAAGTTTGAGAATAGAGGGGATATTGAAATGCAAATGTCAATAAATAAATTTTAATCTACTAGGCTATCTATCTTTGAATAATTGTGTTGGACAAAATTGAGTGTTTGCGAATGCATGGTGGGTGTTCGCCTGTATTGACAGCTGCTCCTTCTCACACTGAAAATGAGGTTAGACTCCTTGTGGTCTAATAAGTGATAAGTTAGAAGTGTCTTCTGTCTCAGAAATCAGCTCCCTGTCCTTTATTTTTAATAGCTTTATTTTGCTTCAACTGAAAATGCTTCAACCCATCTTTCCTAAAATTTCTTAGCACAACTGTTCAGGATATAAGTTTGAAATGGTGAGATTAGTTAGAATATGAACCTGAAGCTCTGAATCTCTGAAGCAGTGTCCATTTCCACATCTGGTTGGTAAATTCTACAGAAATAGAGTAAAATGCAGTCTGTCTTCCAACTCAAAGCTTGGTTCCCCTGCTCTTAGGGAAACATCATTTGTTATACAGATTGGGTAGGCTTAGCTCAATGAAACTGAGACTGAATGAGATTTAAATCCACCGTCCTCCCAGATGGCATTGTACTTTACTCCATAGTTCTCAGGGCCATCCCAGTTACAGTCCCTTTCATCCCAGATAGAGAAGTGCAAACAAATATCAGCCACAGCTACTCTTACTCTTCAGGACAAAAGTGTGAGGTGCTGGAGAACTTGTCAAGTAGTTTATATATATATATATATATATATATATATATATATATATATATATATATATAAATGGAGGAAACATGTACACATATGCTCAACTGTGGCGAGCCGCTTTCTGGCCTGCAGAATGACGAGTCACCACATGCACGATTCTTCTCAGATCACACATTATTGGAGTACAGCTCAGTTGAGGTACAATGGTGGAAGAAAGACCCCGTGCCTGAAATGCAGACTGCTTATATAGGGAAACTGGGACGCGTGTAGCCATATGATTGGCACCCAAAGTAATGCCTCATTAGCATATGGCTGGTGATAGGTCCAAAGTAATGCCTCATTAGCATAAAGCTGGTGATAGGTGGTAAGAAGTGCCAAATTAGCATAGTCAGGGACCACATTGGATAGGTCACCACTCAGCACCTAATTAGCATAAGCGGCAGAGGTGCAATAACTGGGGAACATGATGCAATGTTCCAACAAGTTGCGCAAGGGCCAACCGCGCCCTACATCTCCCCCTATTTGTTTTTCTAATGGCACAGACAGGATATAGCCCATACAGGTGTTCACCTCATGATGTGCCCACTGCTCAAAGGCTGTTTCCTACTGCCAGGATCCCTGAGACGCCTTCCTGCGTGAAAGGCCAGTGAGGGTGGCAGGGTGCAAAGGCCGCCTCAGAGGAGAATGATTCCCTATAGAGGTGCAATGGTAGCTAAAGCCTCTCTGTGCAAGGGCAATCATTATAAGTCATTAAGGGCAGAGAGCCAGGCTGCGGGGAAAGGGCAGAAGTGAGCCAAGAAGTAAAGTCCCCAAGTGCAACAGGCTCCAATCTTGAAGCATTCAAACGTGCGATCTGGAATTTTTGCTTGAGGATTATCTTTTTGGCCTCCACAGACCAATTCCCACTTAAAAATTCTCCAATTCTTCGACTTTCATTCAAAGCATCTGAAACAAGAGGGATAACAAAAACATGCCCTAACTTCTGTATACAGCCCACTTGTATTAGGCCATATACATCTTCAATAACCTCTTCTAGTAAATTTACTCTTTCGTTGGTGGCAAGGATACCACTCAGCAAATGGGAATTAAACTGTGCTTGCTCCTCTAAAATTTGAGAAGTTTGAGCCACAATATCATTAATTTCCTGGTCAGACTTGACTTGGCTGGCCATGGCTATACCTGTAGTAACTGCTGCAGTTGCTGAAATGGCAATGGCAGCCACAATAGCGGCCGTAATGCCGAAGTCCCTCTTATGGTGTAACAGATTCATCATAGGGAACTGCTCTGGGTCAGCTTCCACAGGCATGGGGACAAAGGTAGGCATTCTAACAACTACTGCTGTAGTCACCACTGATCCATTCCAACACTCTGCCAACCAGCAACTGCCTGAAACGGTGCAGTTTTTACTAGAGTTAGTCAAGAGAAACATAAAAGGTGACTTCAGACACACCAAAGCTGCTGACCCTGTGTAATTGCTAACCTCGTTGTTATAAGATGTTAATTTCAATTTCATCCTTGTTCCATTACCTGACTTCACCACACCTGACATATTATAAACCTTACCCAAGGATCCTTGCAAGTTCACAAGAGCAGAAACATCCGCACTGGCCCCTGCCTCATTAATCAATACCCAGGAAAAGAATGGCCATCCTTCAGTAAACCAAGTTGTGTTATCACATTTCTCAACATTTCCCATATAGGGCCTCAAGCCAGGAGAGAATTCAAATCCCGGACTAAGCTGTTTATTTCCCCAAGTTCTATCTTGGCAGGAAGTGAAGGTAGGAAAACTACTTATAAATGGTTGACAATAGGGAGCAACTATAGGTCTTGTGGTATTTTGTCTGTTCTTATTATTGCTATGTAATGGAACTATCCCTTCATGAGTCAGGATCATGGTGGTAACATTCACCTCGTGATTTCCATTAACTTCTGATCCTGTGCCAGAGGCGGAACCAGTAGCTATCTGTCCCAAAGCCTCAGTCAACATATGCACGGGAACTTGATTGTCCTTTAGGGGGTTTACCCAATAAGCCAAGTTTTTTCTGGCTAAAAAAATACAGTCATCATTCTCTTTAAGACTAAAACAAAGTGACTGATTCAAATTAATATTACTAGCATTATATTCTGCCCAGTCCGTGGAAAGGGGCTGGGCACAAGGGACATCCAATTCACATGAATTGGAAAATATCGTAGGGAGAACTCTGGACTGAGCATGGACTGGCATAGGTAATAGCCAGGTCCGACTAATCCCCCAGAGTATCATCTTTTCCGCCTGAATCAGGAGAATCCATATCAGCATCATCCTTAGAGTCATCCTCAACGCATCTTGTCAATCTTGATGGCACCCAGACTGGCTCCTGATTCTGTGGAGAAACACATAAAGATCCCCTGGATCAAACGATAACACTATCCGGGCCCCGCCATTGATTAGAAAGTACATCCTTCCACATAACTTTGCCTTGATTGTTGGGTTCTGATGTCATATGACGTTCGGCAACGGTTTCATTTTTATCATTTAAATTTAGAAAATTTATAGTGAATAAAGCAAGGGAGAGCCTTTGTTTGGGGGTGCAATTCTCTGCTATTCCTGCTTTTTGTTTTTGCAGGAAGTCCTTGAGTGTACGATGTGCACGCTCTATTATCTTGCCCTTGTGGATTATAGGGCAGGCCTGTGATAATGATTTACATTTTGTGACAAAATGAGGCAAAACTCTTAGATGCATAGGCTGGCCCGTTGTCTGTTTTCAGTGTATCGGGCTTGCCCCAAGCGGCCCAAGCTTCAAGGCAGTGGGTAATGACATTGTGAACCCTTTCCCCAGAAAGAGGTGTAGCGTGCATTACCCCAGAACATGTATCAATGAAGACATGCACATACTGAAGCTTTCCAAAGGATGGAACATGGGTAACATCCATCTGCCAAATTTCAAGTGGAAAAATGCCTCTGGGATTAACCCCTATTTTCTGAGCAGGCAAGAATTGCACACAAGCAGAACAGCTTTTCACAATATTCCTAGCGATGTCCCTAGAAATTTTAAATTTAGTTCTTAAAACAGCAGAGGAAACGTGGTATAAGCTATGAAACTCTTGCGCTTGTGTTTCAAAGTCCAATGCCACAAAAGCGCTTGTTGCCAGATCAACTTGTTCATTGGCTTTTGCCATAGGACCAGGTAACAAAGAGTAAGCTTGGATATGAGTAATATAAAAGGGATTGGATCGATGCAAAATCTCACCTCTTATTCCTGCTAAATGTGAGGCTACCATACTAGAGGGTTTAATATAGGAAACAATTTCTAAATTTTTAACAGCATTCACCACATATGATGAATCAAATACCAAATTAAAAGACTCAGGAAAACATTTAAAAACCTCTAAAATTACTTGGCATTCTACAATTTGGGGAGCATTTGGACGGCACTCAACAGTTACAAGTGAGCTTCCTTGCACCATGTAGGCTCCCTTCCCAGTCTTAGACTCATCTGTGTAGATGGTTAAGGCATTGCTCAATGGTTGCTCCCTCGTGATCCGAGGGAACACCACAGGCTGCTGAACTACAAATCTTAAAAGTTCACTCTTGGGCAAATGATTATCAATTGTACCAGAAAAGGCACAAACCAATATAGCCCATTCTGAAGTAGTGGCAGCCAATATCTCTACTTGTTCTTTTGTATAAGGGACTATAAGTTGGTCAGGTGTCTCTTGGCAAAAGATGTAATAGATTGTTTAATGCCTAATAATGCAAACTCAGCCGTCATGGATGGATAGTGGGACAAGGTTCTCATCCCTGTAGATTTAGTATGAATCCACAGTAGAGGCCCTTCTTGCCAAAGAACACCAGTTGGAAAGCCTAAAGTGGGGAGGATGCACATCCAAATGGGCTTGGATTCATTACAGCGCACCAACTGTGCCCTAGTAATTGCTTGCCCTACCTTTTGAAGTGCTATCTGAGCCTCTGTGGTTAGCTGGCATGGGGAATTAAGATCTGGGTTTCCCTCTAAAATATCAAATAAGGGTTTAAGCTTAAAGCGAGTTAATTTCAAATATGGCCGAATCCAATTTATACCCCCAAGCAATTTTTAAAAATCATTTAAAGTCCTTAAGCAATTGGTCCTAATTTCTACCTTTTGTGGTCTAACATGGGCATTCTGAATAATAGCTCCTAAAAATTCAATAGCTCCTCCCTTCTGTATCTCCTCTGGAGCAATAAATAAACCTTTATCTTTTAATTCCTTGGTTAACAAACTTAACGCTAATTCTAACAATTCCATAGAAGGGGCTGCAAGCAAAATATCATCCATATAATGTACAATTCTAACATGGGGAAACTTATCTCTTACTGGCTGTAAAGCTCTATCTACATAAAGTTGACACATTGTAGGGCTATTGGCCATACCTTGAGGAAGAACAATCCACTGATATCACTTATCGGGCTGTTCATGATTAATAGAGGGTAAAGTAAAAGTAAATCTTTCCTTATCCTGACTATTTAGGGGAATGAAAAAGAAACAATCTTTAATGTCTACCGCTACAACAGACCAGTTCTTTGGAATAGCTGTTAAGGCTGGTAGACCCCTCTGAATGGGTCCCATGACTTGCATTTGTTGATTTATGGCATGCAGATCATGAAGTAAGCACCATTTTCCTGATTTCTTTCTGATAACAAATATGGGAGTATTCCAGGGGAATTGCGAGGGCTCTAAGTGTCCCAGCTGTAACTGTTCCTGAACCAACATAGAGGCTGTGTCCAATTTTTCTTTCAACAGAGGCCACTGAGGTACCCACACAGGTGCAGTGGTCATCCATGAGATAGGAATCATAGGCTCAGTAGCCCCTGTGAAAAACCCAAGCTTTGCCGATTGGCATTTCCTTGAGCCTCTATTGGTGTGATAATGCCTTGTAAATTACACCCTAACCTTTTGCTAGGAACAAACCCTGATGTAATCATGATATTTTTTGCTGTGTCAGAATAATCATTAGTAAGCTTAAGATTCATTTGACTCTGGATATCCCTGCCCCATAGATTGATTGGCAGTCCTTCATCTATAAAAGGCTGAAACTTCCCCTTTTGGTCCTCTGTTTTCCATGTCAATTCCTTAGAGCTGATTCTAGGGGCATCTGCATAACCTAAACCTTGCAAGGTCTGCGAAGATGTCTGAAGTGGCCATGATTGTGGCCAATCTCTAATTGTAATTATACTTCTATCTGCTCCAGTATCTACCAATCCTTGAAATTTTCTCCCTTCTATTATAAGATCAAGCATAGGGCGGTCATTAAGAGATACTGACAGAAAAGCCAAATCAACTCTGGTGGATCCAAAGCCCTTGGATCCTCGTTTTTCTGAATATGCGGGGTAACTGTCGTGAAAAGAGGGCAAGACTAATAATTGTGCAATGCGATCACCAGGTTATGGTAATTATTCCTTGAGGGGATTGACACATTACTTTGATGACTCCAGTATAATCTGGGTCAATAACTCCAGGCATAACAATGAGTCCCCGTAAGGTGGAAGAGGAGTGGCCTAACACTAGCCCAACTGTCCCTTTCGGGAGCGGCCCTTGCATGTCTGTGTCTAAGGGTTGTATTCTGGAGGTGGCACGGAGGTCCAGCCCTGTGGAGCCTGACGTGGCTCATCGCGGGGCCTGAGTCATTGGAAATTCACCTCCTCGTGGGCCCCAAATATTTTCAGGCCCTGAGACCAAGGGCCCACTACCCCGTTTTTTGGACTAACTACGTGGGCAGCAGGTTGAATGGGTTGTCCATTAATGTCCTTAACAGACCTACATTCGCTGGCCCAGTGTTTGTCCTTTTTACATCTTGGACATGTCCCTGGAGTCTTCACTGCTTGAGGCGGTTTTGTCTTTGTCATGGGGGCAGCCTCTCGGCACTGTCTTTTAATATGCCCGGGCTTGCCACACCGAAAACACACCCCGCTGCTGTTAGAACCTTTATTACCGCAAGAAGCAGTCATCACAGCAGCGGCGAGTCCCGCATTTGATAAAGGTCCTCTGATTTCTCAGCACGTTTTCATCCAATATTCTAGGTCCTTTCCTTTGTGCGGGGTGATAGCCCTACGGCACTCTTTTGTACACTGCTCATAAACTAATTGCTTTACTAGCGGCAGTGCGGTTTCCACATCACCAAAAATTTGCCCCGCTCCATCCATCATTTGAGCTACAAAGTCAGAAAATGGTTCAGTGCTGCCCTGTATTATTTTGGTTAGGTTCCCTGCAACTTCCCCCTTATTGGGGAGGGCTTGTCAAGCCCTCATATTGATGGTGTTTATTTGATTATAAACTTCCACAGGATATGCTGTCTGATTATTTACCCATTGTCCTTGCCCTAACAGCATATCTGCACTTCATGCTGGCTGCCCATTGACAATGTTCTCCCAGGCCTGACTATATGCCAGATCAGTCACAATTGACTTCCAGTCTAAATATTGCCCCATAGTTAAGCAGGATCTGGCAATGTCTTGTCAATCAGTGGGTGTTAAGGCATTGTGCGTAAGGTGCTGCAGCAACATGATGGTATAGTTGGCAGCTACACTATCTCTTTTTGCTGCCTCTGCAAGGTCTTTAATAATCTTATGGTCAATTACTTCATAATATTGGCCATGTGTGGCTGGATCCTCAAACACAGGGAAGGCTGTGGTCACCCCAGACCATGCTTGCTGGAGGATGAATGTGCATCCCAACTTGTTCTTTAAAGGAGGGGGAGCAGTAGCTCTAGCCTTTGCGGGATTGAAAGGCGGTGATCAATCGGCCGAGCAGCGGGGGATCGTAGCATTCTCGCTCATAGGCTGCAGCCGCCTCCTCTAGATTTTCCTCCTCCTCAGGGTCTAGCTCATCTTGAGATATATATAAATCTTTAAATTCATCTAGGACTGGGCACAGTCCTGGCACTGGTTCTGAATTTTTCTTTTCCTTTTTCTTTTTCTTAGGCCTATCTTTTGTAGTCCCTGCACCTCCATTTTCTGATGCGCTATCCTGGCATATACTGAGAGCCTTATGTCCTCACTGAATAATGTCTTCATATTTTCCATCCTTTAGGCAAAAATAGATCATATGCCATAGTGGAAGGGTGCCTCAGGAAAGTGTTCCCTCAGTGTTACGTTTCTCTAGATCCCTGCCAAGTTTTTCCCACGATGGAATAGTCAAACTGCCTGACACCCCGAACCACAGAGCACTGCTTTCAATATTTTCCAGCAACCAGCTTATGGTTGTGCGTGAAAGCTTTAGGCCTCGGGTACTCAATATAGCCTGAATAGGTTCATGGAACTCGGTCGTGGGGTCGGCAGACAATTTGCTCCCCATCTTGCGCTCTGATCTACAAGCGACTTATTAGATCGGACACACGTTTGATTTATTGCACGGCCAGGGAAGGCACTCCTTGCTGGGTTGGTGGCACTGCAGCCACAAGCAGGCAAGAAAAATCAGGACAACTAGGATCAAAAAAACTGCAGCAAAGATCTCAGGCTCTAGACCTCCCAGAAGCACCTGTATATCTGGACAGACTACTCACCGATGGTCCACTCTGTGTGTCGAGTTCTGAATCAGTCTTCCCTGCAGGGCACGAAGATTCCCAGGTTTCAGCACCACTTGTGGCGAGCCGCTTTCTGGCCTGCAGAATGATGAGTCACCACATGCACGTTTCTTCTTGGATCACACTTTATTGGAGTACAGCTCAGTTGAGGTAGAATGGTGGAAGAAAGACCCTGTGCCTGAAATGCAGCCTGCTTATATAGGGAAACTGGGATGTGTGTAGTCATATGATTGGTGCCCAAAATAATGCCTCATTAGCATAAAGCTGGTGATAGGTCCAAAGTAATGCCTCATTAGCATATAGCTGGTGATAGGTGGTAAGGAGTGCCAAATTAGCATAGTCAGGGATCACATCGGATAGGTCACTACTCAGCACCTAATTAGCATAAGCAGTGGAGGTGCAATAACTGGGGAACATGATGCAATGTTCCAGCAAGTTGTGCAAGGGCCAACCGCACCCTACACTCAACTGATGGTTTCACTGATTATGAAATATTAGTAATATATATTCTTAAAAGTTTACTCTTTTTGGTAGAAAGTAGAAAACTATGTTATGAAGGATCTGGGAAACAATATGATAAAAACAAAGCTGAGAGAATAAATATTAAAGCCATTAAGCAGAACTGGTTTTCCAAGATTGTTGAGGAAGGTCTATCTATACTGCATGAACTACAGGTAAAGGCACTCAGCTCACATATTTAAATGATGATGGGGCATTGCTGACACAATGATTCATATTTGTAATATGTATGTCAATAAATTTGCTCAAGGGCAGTTTTATATTAAGTGTTACCAACGAACATCAGAGACTGACAGCTAAGGAAGCCTATCAAAGTGTTCTCTTCACATAAAAGGTAATTATGGGGTGTCAGATGTTCAAAGCCTAATAATGATGATTGTTTTGTAATGCATATTATGAATTTATGAATATCATAAATGAACATCAATTATGAATCTGTAAACCTCACGTGTATACAATAAAAACTAATGCCAAGTATACTCTGAGATTATGTCATGAAAATCCCTACCTGACACCAGAGCCTGAACACTCAAGGGCAGCATATCAGTGTCATGAACAGTGGATGCCTCATTTACAGAAATACTCAGCAGGAAAAAGTTGCAGTTTGGTTCATTCACATCCCCACTGACATTTTAGAGAGATAGATCGGCTTACAATTGAAATCTCTCCTTGTCTTGTACTTTTCTGTAAGAAATGAAAGCTCAGATTCAGTAGGTATGAGGTGGCCTTCGCTTGAAGACAGGCAGGACATATCCATGATCTGCCATTGAGAAACAGTGACTCTCAGTCATAGGAAGCACTCTGAGCCTGTAGCTACCAACCACGAAACAACATCCTCTACCAATGAGAGTCAAGGATCCTTTGTGGGAGGCTGGGAAAGAGAAAAGAAGCCTGGATCTTGACTTTGAAGTACAAAGTGAGGAAGTGGTAAAAGTATAATGAGAACATACTGCAAGAGCCTGTTCAGGCTGCCAGAACCAACACCACAGATGAGGTTCCAACAACAGAAATGAACTTTCATAATCAGCAGGCTAGACATCCAAGTCCATGGTTCAGCAGGGCTGGTTCTCTGCTTGGCTTGTAGAGAGCCAATTATCTTATGGGTATACATTTGGTCCTTTTCTCCATTTAAATGCAGAGGAGGAAAAGGAAAGAGAGAGAGAGAGAGAGAGAGAGAGAGAGAGAGAGAGAGAGGAATAAATGGTTGGTGGCTGAGAAATAATGCCCAAGGTACAAAACACATGTCCACACAGGACATACATGCACACCCAGAAACACATTCAGATGTCCACATACACAGTAAGAACACAATTCTAGTAGTTTAGTATTTACCCTTAGACCTCTCATATCCATAATTACATTCTTAAAGGCCCCATCTCCAAATGCAGCCAGACTGAAGTTCAGGCTTCAGTTTGTAAGTGAGGGTGTTGAGAACACAGCACAGTCCATGACACATGTGAAAGGTCCATAGGAACTGGCCTGAAGGACACCAAATGACCATGTAATGATAACAACAAAGAATATAAAATTGTCTATATAGATATGAATCCATGTGTCCATTCTGATGTGGCTAAACTGAATAAATATGTTAAAAACTAGGACAGGTGGAGAAGTCCTCTTTGGAATTGAAAACTGGCTAGCCACTACATCCTATATAATGGACTTTGACATCCACAACTAACACATGCTGATTATTTCATTGACACCAGAGGCAAACATTGACAGTAAATGATGAAAGACCAGAATGGGCTATGTAGCAAGACTCTGTCTCAAAAACAAAGCATCATCATTATGCCTCTTCTAATATGATGAAATGAGGAGGAAAAATGCATTTCTGAAATATTCCTGGCAAAATCTGCAAACCAGAACCTCATCATAAGAAACCATTAGACAAAACTCAACTGGGGCAGATTCTATGAATTATCTAAGTATTCTCGTATCTGATACATAATACAGCATGTGCCCAGAAAGTCCTGATCCTCACTCTCAAAAATAGGAGGTCATAGAACTTTAAATTCTAGAGAAGTCACTCAACCTTCTGATTGCCATGTGGCTCCTCAAGTCCTTTATTTTACCTACACACTCATTGAACCTGTAGCTGGCTGTTTTGAAGGCTGGTTATCCAGTAAACCCCTGGGATTCTCTATCTGCATATCAGCACTGATGTTACAAACTAAGAGCTGCTATCTCGAGCTTTTACATAGATCTTGGGATTTGAACTCAGGACCTCATACTTGCATAAGAACCATTTTTATTTTCTGAGTTCTCTCCCTGGCCTGGGTCTCCTGTTTCTCAAAGCAAGTAGATGTTTCCCCTGACTCACTTCTCTTGCATTTTCCCTTCTGCTCTTTAGAGGCCACGAGTATCCCATTTTTCAGGCTGATTTTTAAAAAGCATGCCCTGGTGCCCACACCTACCCTCCTTCCTCGGCTGCAGCCATTTCAGTTTCCTGTAAAATATGAGGTTTTTCCCTCGCTGTATTTACTATGCACAGATGCAGAAGGAGAATTACTCACGTTCTGCAATAAAAATAAGCTGGGCTTTGCCAGCACCTGCTTTCCACTGTTTAATAATGCCGGGCTCCTTTCCTCTATGTGCCTCTGTTTACTCTTCCACAAATTATTTTTGTTCTCAGTTGACAAAGATAAATGGTGGGATTAATATATATTGAAGCAGTCCCTGTGAACAGTGTGCCAGCCCGGGAAAGGGTGGGTATTATTTCCCTCAGGTAAGGCAGCATAGAGAACTGGATTAAGAGTCATTTGCTGTGAGGCTTTACATGATCACAGTCCATTAGTGATACACCATTTATGAAAATTGCTTTTTCTTAAATAAAAATTAGAATGACTTTCATTAACTTGTCAGGACTGAGCCAAGCCAACTGCAACCCCTACCTCTACCTACCCCCAAGGGAAGACAAAATATCAATGGCGGGCTTAGTTTTTTTGTTTTTTAATTGAACCTAATCATCTCCAAACTGTTGAAAGGAACCGTGGGGGTTGGGTGAGGAACTCTGTCCTTTAAGATCCCGGATGCTATCTGCAGTTACAGCTGAGACTGTGAAAGGGATGGGAAGAAGACAGTGTGCCAAGTGAACCCAGCATGAAACTCTTGGAGGGTGCTTTAACTTATGCAAATTTCTCTAATGTAAGTAAAGACTTGGCAAAATGTGCAATGAGTAGGTGCTCTTGATACTGAAGCATTTTTGTTTTCATTATATACTTTATATATACATTATATATTATATTCTTAATAATAAAAGTAGAATTTTTCAGCCATGAAGTTCAAAGTTGATCAAGCCCAAGAGTGCACAGGATGTGTGGAATGCACAATGGATACCTGCCCATGTTCCCTGTGATGGGAAAACACTTGGCTAGGAAAGTGTTTGTTGCTGTTTTTTTAAAATATTTGTTAAGGCTACTTAACATTTGCCTTTTTTGTTTCGCTTTCTTTGAAACATCTATATAGCTCAGCTTGGCCTCAACTCTTTATACACTTGAGGATGACCTTGAACTTTTCATCTTCTTGCCTCTACCCTGAAATGCTGTGATTGCTGACTCATATCACCATATCTGGTTTATGTAGTGCCAGGGACTGAACCCAAGGCTTCCTGAATGAGGGGCATGCATTGTACTGGCTGAACTAAGTCCTTGATCCTAGACTCCTCAACAGCTGGATAATACCTCATGAATTCAATGCTAATAAAAGATGTCAGAAGTGCTAATTATTTATGATCATATAAGGGATTTAAGTCTTTCCTGTTCCTGCTTTCGTATGTAGATCAAGTAACTATTACATTAGATTTTCAAGCCTCTTAGGTTGGAGGGAGTTACTAACAGTCCAGCATATTCAAAATGAGGCAACAAGAATTCAGGGGGTCTGGCGCAGCTTAGTCAGGAGATCTATGCTCACCGGATCAGTTTAGTGCTCCATTTACACAACATCTAAGGCTAGATCAGAACAAATATTTATTCCAGAAATATTTAATTCTCTGTCAGTCTTTTAAATGCAAAAAAAAAAAAAAGGCATGACCTATAGTCTTGAACATTCGGAGAGGACTGCTGAGCAGTGGAGCAACACCGTATTATGATAACATAATATGCAAATGTATTTACTTGTAGTAATTACTTCTTTTATGTGCTTGTGTATCTTGGGATCCACTGTGACACTAACTAGCTCTACCCTTTCTTTCTTCTACCCCCTTCCATATTTAGCAGAGGGGCAGATAAGAAAAGAGATATACAAAGGAGAGACAGGGAAGAGGGTGAGATGCATTCTGATGTAGGATGCCTTTCTGTACTCTGTGAGTGTGTTTTATTACCATTGGTTAATAACCAAGCTGTTTTGGCCTATAGCAAGGCAGCTTAGAGGCAGGTAGGAAATCCAAGCAGTGATAAAAACAGAGGGCTGCCACCCAGAAAGCAAGATGTAATGGGGTACAAGTAAAGCCAAGGAGCCATGTAGCAAAAGACAGATTAATAAAAATGGATTGAGTTAAGTTCTAAGAGCTAGTTGGTAATGAGCCTGAGCCATAGGCCAACCAGTTTGTAATTAATATAAGCCTCTGAGTAATTACTTTTTAAGTGGCTGTTGGACCTCAGGTGGAATAGATTCCTTCAGACTGCGGGCCTGGATGGGTCAGAAAACTGGCTACAGCTTTTAGTTCTAAAATGTCACTCACAGGGCCATGTGTTTGAATACTTGGTCACAGGGGTGCTCTTTTGGGAGGCTGTAGAACTTTCAAGAGGAGAGGTCTAGCTGGCAAATACACACAAAATCTGGCCTTTGAGTTATAGCACATCCACCATTTCAGTCCGTTTCTTTCTGCTTCCTTTTGTCCTCTGCAGTGTGACAAGTTGCAAGATGCTGGCAGAGCAGGCCAAGACACATCAGCTACCATCTACCAAGCCTTCCCAGCTGCTACAACTGTCTCCTCTGAACTGTGGGCTAAAGTCAATCTGTCCTCCATTAAATGACTCTGCCATGTACTTGATTACAAGAATGGGAAAATTGGTGAATGGAGCTAGGGCTGTCAGGGTGGTATTCTAGAAGCATCCCTACTCTGTGCATGATTAGATGGGGCATATTCCAAGATCCAGGAATGGAATCTTTGGTTCCTCATGCACAGAACTGGAAAAATAAAACTTTCTCTTGCTCTCTTCTACTCGTCCCTCTTTTTTGTGCCCTCTACCTACCCTTTCTATCTCTGTTTCCTCTCTCACTCCCTCCTTTCCTTGCTCCTTGACCTATCCCCATCCTGCCCCTTGTTCTTAAGGTTGGCAGCTTTGGACAAGTAGAAAGGACACAGGAGTTTTAGAATCAAAATAATTGGTTCCCAGTACAGTCTCCACTTAGGGTTGAGATATCAGATGTTTAGTCTCTTTTAGCTTTCCTTTTCTTGTCCATAAAATGGTGTCAGTAGGCACTGACACCATTTCCTACATTAGCTCCTGGCCTGTGTAGTTCAATTTTTTGATTCTTCTCCAGGGTGGGGATGTCTGAGCACAGTCATCATATAGCCACACCATGAAGCTCATCTGAGCCTTCCTGCTGACTTGGGGATGGAAATTATAATTCCTTCATTCCTTCCTTCCTGAGATGCTGGTTTGGGTTCTGCAACGTTGTGACAGGTCAGCAGTGTCTGTCAGCTTATGAGAATGCAGGCCCATAGACCTCTCCTGTCTTCCTCACTCAGAATGGATGCTCATGGCACCTGGAAGACACCTCTGTAGGTGAAAATAGGAGGCTCTAGGTTTCTTCAGGAATTGGATCCCACATACCAACAGCTCTGTCAACTGTTGACATTCATGTAACCTTATCCACTTTTAAGTTCACTGCAACCCCTGCCCCTCCAGAAAGCCTTCTATGACCCCATCCTAGATCAGGTATCTTAGTTACCTGTCTGTCTCTGTGGTATCTTGAGCTTCTCTTGATAATGTCTGGCAGAGTGCTAATAAATAACCTATATTTGTTACCAGTATTGGAGAGTCTTACTAACATAATTCTTCTATATTATAGATTATCAATAAATATTTAATGAGATAATGCTTAATAGATATATAATGAGCAGTATGAAGGGGTAGAATATGTACACATATAACTTGTAAGACTGAGCAAACTCTTTACTTCTCCTTCTTATCATAGTTCAGGGAGCATGGATAATTGTATATATTATATACAATTATATAGTATAATTGTATATTATAAATTATGCTTGGTTGATGCTCTGTCACAAACGTAGGCACTGCCTAGTCAAGCTTATGGATGTTTCAAACTCTGCCCAAGAACTGGTAAATTTATGTAGCTTATCCAGGCTGGGAATCTCTCCAGCATGGCTGTAATAAATATGTTAACACACTAAGGAGACAGTGTGAGCTCACTAGGTGTGATTCAGAGTTGGGAGGTAAGGAAAAGAGATTTATTTAAGGCTTTCAGCAACTGCTGTGTTCATCCCTGGGAGTGCCCTCTGGTGGGAACCAGGAGCAAGGTCTCCATGAAGGATATTGCAACATTGTTGTTTTTCCAGTCAAATATATCACCACACTTACATCTTTATTTTTTTTAATACTTGAATCTTAAAATCATGATCTATATCATATAATCTCCAATGTTGATGATATTGCCATTATTATTTGGTATTCTATGAAAGTCTTAGAAATTTTATGTATGCCCTTGATGCTCCATGCCTCTTTGTAAGTATGGGGTACAACTCTATCAAGTTTTCTGACTTATCCTTGACCCCAGCAGGCTTGTGTGGTAGAGAAGGAAGTTAATGAACTGGAGCCGTGACTTCTATTCCTGCCTCAGCAAGTATGGCCATTTGAAATTTTCTGGCCATCCATCTCTTCATATGGAAGATGAGAGAGTAGCCCTCAACTTTAAAGTCCCAGTGGATCATGGAGAACACCTTAGTGTTAATTGCACTACAGACCCAAGAGCCTGCCCATCAGATGGGAGGCCATAAGTCCCACATGACCCAGATGCACTAGGTCTGAGCTAAGAGCCTCTGCACCTAAGAGATCAAGACAATAGAGAAAGAAGAAACCTCTGAGTGCACAGGGTAGATGAGGCTGACTTAGACAGAAATCTGACTTGTAGACCACACTTCAGCAAACAGAAACAACTGGAAATCTATGTCAGAAGAAACCACAGCCAATGTGTGAGGATGAGAAGTTTGAGGTGGAATTAGGACTGAGTCCCTTGCTTTTCTGGAGTAGAATGTGTCAAGAACTCAGAGAGGAAGAGGAGGACTGGATGGGCCTACAAGAGGTTCCCAACCTGTGGCTCAGAACCCCCTTGACAAACCTCTAGCTCCAAAAGAAATTTACATTACAAATCCTAACAGTAGCAAAATTGCAGTTATGAAGTAGCAAAGACAATCATTCTATTGGGGTCACCACATGAGGAACTGTAGTAAAAGGTCACAGCCTCAGGAAGGTTGAGAAACTCCACTCTATATATTTAGCTTAATGGATACAATGACTCTGGAAGAAAATGAAAGATAGCCTTTTACCTCAGCCAGGTCTACTATGGATTCATCTCTCTCACACACAAAAATATTTGCTTTTTGCAGGGAGGGTCATGAGGGTAAACCAGTTTTATTCTTAATCTTCAAACTAGAAGGAATTTAAGTTTCCTAGGTCTGTCTGGGAACCCATTGGCCTGGATGAAATTTCAGGTCACACTCAATTAAGAGGCTTGAGAGGTCTGGGAATAACATGGGGATCAGAGTCAACTTTGTCTGTGAGGATGGCTTCAACAATGTGGCTCATGTTTGAGTACGTACAATTGACACTAATTTGCTTAGCTGGTTGCTATACTGACTCTGAAGTCCCAGGAGATAAGAAAATTTCTATTCCAATGAGTTGCCACCCAGATCAGTGCAGAGCATTTATCTGCCCACATTCCACACATACTGGCTATCTGGGGAGCTCCTGTGTCGAAATATCCACTGAGGTGATATCAGCCTCTGTGAAGGGTGATCGGAATTTTGCGCTCCTCAGACACAATGCTGGTTCAAGGGAAGAAACTTTTGTCAACATTTGTCAAATGATTCACTTCTGTTGGCTGCATCTTACTGTTTGTGGATGATACCTGAATGTGTCTCATTTCAAACATAAACACATTTACTTTTTGCAAGCCAATAGGGATTCGATCCTCACTAAAGTTAGGGAGGTCTTGGTGAAGTCGGAGGAGGAGTTCAGCATCTTCCTGTAATTGAAGTTAAAAGCTAAGAGGCATGTAGAATTGGTGTTGCTAAGTCAGGCACTCTTAAACATTTTATCTGATTTTATTTTTACAGATCTCTGGACACGTAGGTCTATAAAATAGATGTACAAATCAAACAGTTGGTTATTCTAAATCATAAAGGATTTTATTTTAAAAACAAGATGTTGATGCACAAATGTTAATGTTAACCAATTCTTAAAAAGAAAGCAAATCTACACAATGACATAAGTGTGCTTTCTTTATGATTGTTTTGTTTTGATTGCTTTTTTGTTTGTTTAGTTGTTGTGTTTTTGGTTTTTTAATGCTTGTTTATTTTTATATAAAATCTAAATGCCAGCTGAATGTTTAATACCACAAGAATTAGAATATTCTCAACATTTTTCAAAATTGATTGGGATTTTGATGTATAATCTTAATATCAGAAGCATGGTTTTACATAAACACAAAGTAGGGGATGGCAGAAAAATGTTTGAAGCTATTTCAGAAATCATCAGGAATTTTATTCATTTTTTAATGCAAAATGCTTTAATAATATGAAACCTAAATCAGTAACTTAACCAGCAGTGTTAAAAATAAAACATTCCAAAGCTATGCTAACTTTATCCTTGAATGTTGAGGCTGCAGAAATGAGGCTTTGTTTCCCATCAATAAAACGCCTCATTTCTGCAGGAGCAGAGATATGTATGGACAGTACTAAACCTCCGCAGTTCCTACCACATAATCCAAGGCATATCGTCCAAGTCTCAGTCAAATGGTACTTTATGTGTTTTATTGTATTTTAGATTAAGTTTTGGTCACTGAACTTTCAGAAACTTTCTGAGGCTGCCATTTTTTTTCATGATCCCTTATCCAGTTATGTGACCTTATTTGGAGTCCAGGATACTGAGCTCTGGGATGTAAATAGCCAACCTCATCTTTCCCTGGTATGATGAGGGAAAGTTTCCATGGTCACAATATAACCAAGTCACAAACCTTACCAATATGTGTCAAGAATCACAACACAGGGCAGGGATCAAAACTGAATCAGAAGTGTTTAGATGTTTTTAATAGCTACATTTTACATTTTAAAGAACTTACATAATGTTCTAGAATTTCCTTGTAGTTTACACACCTTTACTCTGTTTTTTTTCCCACTTCTGATTTAAAGCAAACTTGAATTTTCTTCCACAAAGCCCACAAAACACAAGTTGACATCTCCTTCCATTGCTCAGAAGAGTGAACTACACAGAATAGAGGGAGTACTGTGTTAACTTATCTTCATGTGCAAAAGTTGTTCTGTTTCGCATAAAGACTGCCTAAAAAGTCGCCATGCAAATGGTGTGAACAAGCTGGACAATCCACCATTCAGAGCACATCCAGGGGGCTGGAGAGAGGACACAACAGGGAAGGACACTGTCTCTTCCAGAGGACCTAATCTCAGCACCCACTTGGCAGCTCAGAACCTTCTGTAATTCCAGCACCAGGGGATACAATACCCTGGTCTGGCCTCTCCGAGAACCAGGCATACAGGTGGTGAACAGTCATTCACACAGGCAAAAAACACACGTGTGCATGCAATAAATAGATACAAATTTAAAAGATCAATGGAAGAAGAAAGGGAGGAAGATGAGAAAAGGAGGAGGAAGAGGAAGAGGCCAATTTGGACTGTGTGAGAATTTCATGTTTCTGATCTTACAAGTACTGTGACAGAAAATGCATGTTTTAAAACTCATTTTTACCCAAAAGCATTGACAATGACTCCTTAATGTCTTTATTTTAGCACAAAATCAGTATTGAAAATTTTTTGCATCTTTGTGTGGTTCACACCTCTATACATACTAATGTCCTTCAAAAGTCCATTATGCAGTACCTACAATTGTCCACCTGAGGGCTCCAAAGAGCAATGTGAGAAAAGTCAAAAAGACTTTTCAACTGCCAATTCCAGGCCAATACAGTAAATACCTGTATTGCTAGATCAAATTTGCAATTATTTTCTGAAAAAATTGGGTTTTTAATTTTATTGCTTAGATGAAAAGAAATTTTTAAGTGAAATTTCTCTAGCCTAAAAATGGAACGTTGAGACTTAAATCTCTGATCCTGTTAAAAAAAAAAAACTTCTGTGGACTCTCAGATGCCTCAGTTGACTTGAGAAATCAACAGGGTGTCTGGGAATCTTGGAGTCACTGTCTTTGACCAGAATGCCCCCATAGTGCACCTGAAGGCCGGGCTGTCTAATCTCAAAGTCAGAAAACACTGTGTGTGGTCCTGATTTCGTCAGAAGTAACACGTTTTGGCAAATAAATTATTTATAATCTTTTTGTAGGATATAATGCATTTAGAAATGATGGAACCCCCCCAGTCCTTCTAGATCTTTCTACAAACATTTACTTGCTTGTCTCATTTTGCCTTATAAAATATATGTGAGAGAGTATCTCATGTGAAAGAATTGTTCTTGCTTAAATAACCAGCATCATAGTACCTGGCCCATTCCTGGCTGCCCCTTGTCCATCTTTCACAGGGATGAACTGGCATCCTTTAAGCACCTGTCAGAATGCCTTTCAACTGAACAGTCTTTCTGAAATATATGAAGCATAACCCTGTGATGTCAACAGATGTATCCAGGTTGCTTTCAGCTGTCACTCGACCAGCCTCTGGATTCATGCAGACCTTCCCCCATGCACCTGGCTCTGAAATTACCCAAGAGCTAAGGTGGAGCCCTCTCCTTGACATCCCGTGCATGTCTCTGAAATGAAAACAGCATGCATTATCCTCTGTCATGGTCTCTTATTTCTCCTCCCTGGTTTGAACAAATGTTACCAGTTTCAGAGCTTTTGGAATTATTACCAAATAATAATTTCAGCAGCCCTCTGGGTTTGGAAAACAATACTGTGGGAAGCAGCTCTTGAGCCCTTTAATCCAAGATAATTGCTCTGGGACTTCGTGGGGGGTCTGGAATTCTCCTGCTGGCTTTGCTGAGTGGGTCTCCTGGAAAGGAGCTTTGGGGACATTTTCTGTCTCTACTGACAACGTTTTTAGCAGAGCTTCTATTTACAAAGGACCCCTTTCCTTCTGTGAGAACTAGCAGCTGCTCTGAGGCTCAGGTACTTCTTTTGGGGTGTTATGTAGTCATCTACACCCCTATTTTTCCTCTTTCCTCTCTCCTCCTGTCTCTTTTCTCTCCATTTTCTTCCTTTCTCTTTAGTTTTCTGCTTCACCCCTGTGCTTCATCATAGTGGGTTTTGTTGTTGTTGTTGTTGTTGTTGTTGTTTTAATCTTTTTTTAATTATTTAACAAGGCTGGAGAGATGGCTCAGCAGTTCAGAGCATTAGCTGCTTTTCCAGAAGACACAGGGTCTTGCATGGTAGTTCACAACCATCTGTAACTACAATTTCAGGACATCCAATTCCCTCTTCTGGCCTCCAAAGGTGCCTAGGATACACATAGTACACAGACATCCATGCAGGCAACACATCCATACATATAAAATAAATAGCATAATTTTAACAGCCTCTGATGACCTCTGGCTTTCATGTTCTTAGAGGTTTCATTGAGGCAAAGCATATTCCTGGGGTGGTCTCCACATTCATCATGGCTATGCTGGTACTGAGACTATTTGCTATGATTTGGTGCTTTGTATCTACCAAAGACATTACATGAAAGGCTTGGTCTCCAAGGTTACCTGAGAAGGGATGGAACCTTTGGGCGGGGCCTAGTAAGAAGTCTTGAAGGGCTTTCTTTGTTAATAACATAAGCAATTTATTTGGCTGCATAACACACCATGATGTTACAGACTGTCAGAGACCCAAAGCAAAGGACCTCCCCATCCCTATCTTTGGGTTCTATCTAGTCAAAGTTCTATCTTTGACTAGAATTTTCCCTGCTGTGAGCTGAAGTAAACCTTCTATTTTTTTAACTTATTTGTCTCAGGTGCTTTGGTACAGTAATAGGAAGCCAATACATTGTTGTACCTTGGGCAACATCTTCAACTTTTCTGCGAGTTTTGCCTGAATTTTTTAGCTTAAAATGTTCTAGAAGTTACATTAAACATTGACCTCAGAAACTCTAGCTGGGCAGCTGGCTTCTTGTCCATAAACGGGGCTTGCAGGAATAGGAATGTGGGGAGCTGAATTTTAAGTTACGGTGCCTGAGGTTGAGAAGGCAGCCTCTCCTGTCCTCAAGAAGCAAAGCCTGATGTGTGTTTGCCCTCACCTTCCTGCATCTGGAAGGTTCCATCCCTGGGGCAATTTCTCACACTCTCACTTTCAGACTTAGACTGCTGCCAAGGACTTTGCTGGCCACGTCCTCTGAGGCTTTCACCCTGCTGGCCTTGCTTCCCTGGGGACATTTCACACTTGTATGTCTCCCTTCCTCCTTACATTTCTGTTAGAGCTCATCTGCTGCCTACCCTGGGCCTTGTGAAGGTTCCAGTGGCCTACTTGTTACCAGGCTAGCTGTGAGTTCACCAGAGGATAGTAAAATCTCAGAAACAATTAGAACTTCGGCAGGTGACAAGAAGCTGCTTCTCTTTTGAAGCCTGGGTGTTAGGCCTGCCTACTTCAGAAGGGCAATTTGAGGGTAATAAGTGCTCTGAGAATGTTACTTTGTTCTTCAACCCTGCTAGGGAATATGGAAGGTAAAGATTTATTGATCTCTGCCTCATAGCAAAGCACTGAAGCTCAGAGAGGTTGGGCATCCTCCCAAGGTCACAGAGAAGTGGGCCTCAGAGCTTAGCTTCACAGGAACATTTGTTTCTGGGTCTATCAGATGTTGAATAAATGACACCATTCTGCAAGAAAAATCAAAAGGACAAGTGAGTGATGACTGCCAGTGTTTGCTGTGCCTCTTGTGGAGATCCTGGACACGCTGGAAGCTGCCATCCAGGAGAGCTAAGTCTATTACATACATTGAAGCAAAAGGGCCAGCAGCTGGCCACAGGTCTGTAAGGGACACCAGGAAGAGTATTTACGGGGTCTTTGTGGGAATGGCTATTGAGGCAGATCTTGGAAGGTGGGAGACTGTTAGTACTGGGTGCAGCTTCTGACCTTGTCAGTTGTGGGTCAGCACAGAAGGTAAGAGATGGAGGTGAGAGTCACTCCATTTTGTTTATTCTCCAGTCACATGTTTTGGAAATGGTTTTTGCTTTGTCTCAATATTGTTCCAGTCTTTAGACATTAAAGACAGAAAGATGACCCCAAACAGGCCAGGATTCTGCTCCCAGGAGCTTCTCTGTCTGTTAGTCAGACAGTAGTTTCACTGGAAAACTGAGAATACAGGTCAGAGGTTTTAATAATATTATTGGTGAAAGCTAGACCTGAAACTTACATTCAAATGCTCTATTCAGGAACATTGGTGCTCAACCATGGTTATCCGCTCACTTCTGTTTCACTCTCTCAGTTGCAATGGGACACTAAGACATTCAGAACAGAGTCAGCAGAGAAAAATGATGTTCCGTCATCATCCACAAGAGGTATCTACACCCCAAAGTCACCGCAACATTTTACACAATACCCAAGACATGGAAAGAGCCTATATTCCATCCAGGGGTGAATTTGCAGAAAGAATAAACATGGCCTATGAAAACAAGGTAATGCTGCATTTAGTCTTTGGAACTGAAGGAAATACTACCATTTGTCACATTGTGGACAGGCCAGAAAGACATTGCGTTAAGTAAAACAGATTAAGCAGAGAAAGGAGGAATGGATATCTCCCTTAATGTGAAACCTACAAAAATCAAACTGTAAAAATGGAGTGTAGAACTGGTTTCCAAGAGCTTTGTTTGGAAAGGGAGAAATACAGAGGTATTGGACAAAGGGTGAGACATGTCAATTAGGGCACTTACATTTGTTCTGGGAGTCTAAGGGAAAATGGTGTCTGTGGTACTCTTAAAGTTTTCTAAGCTTACTCTGAGTACTCTAGAGCACATGAGGAATTCAAGAAGGAACCTTAGGGAAGTATCTTTTTTCATGCATGCAACTTTATATATGGTAAACATATAGCCATAAAGTAAATTTTAAGACATAGAAGAAAGCTGGTGATCTAGTTCTGTTGTACGATGCTTGAACATTGTGCATGAAGTCCTGGATTTAATACCCAGCATCAAAAACTGAAATAAAAAACAAACAAACAAAAACTATGAAGGAAAATATCACTTGTGAAAATTCACTGAAAGAAAAATTAAAGAAACCACTATGTCAGAGTGTCCTGAGGATGCCTCTATTAATCTGCAAGGACCTCAGATATATCAGAGTGTCCTGAAAACTCTTGTATTAGTCTGCATGGACCTCAGATACATAAGTGTCCTGAGAATTCCTGTATTAGTCTGCCTGGACCTCAGATATATCAGAGTGTCCTGAGGATTCCTATGTTAGTCTGCAAGGACCACAGAGAACTGAAATACAGTCTCTAAAATTATGTTGTGGAGGAAGTAAGTGGGTGCAGCGAAATGCATGGTCATTTCTGGAGTCAGAGCTCATTGCCCATCCTTTATTTAACCTTCTTATGCACCCAAATATTGCTGGCCTCTACCTTGTATCAATAACCAAAAGAGAAAGTGAGGAACAACAACATAGTGGGAACAGATGAGTTGAGGAGTTTAGGAAAACTACCAGGATATGTGGGTGATCTAAGTTTAAGAAATGAAATGAGAAGCCCTCCTGCCTATTCTTGTTAAACATGGACACATCTGCACACTAAATGATGCTCGGTTTTGGGGGGTAGTTGGATTTTATTGGGTTTTTTTGGTCATTTGTGTCTTATTTTGGCCTCAACTTATTTCCCCACTCTTTAAGTCTCTTAAAGTAGATGAGAATAAAGAGTTGTCTAATTCTAAGAACCCTCACTTGACCACCAGGGGGCAGATGAGACCAGCAAATTATTCCCATAAACTTGTAGGTCATCTTAGTCTGTCTGAACTCTAGGCAATTAGCAAGGCCTGCAAACTGCCTCTTAGGTTGAATTAAAGGTTAAATAAAGGTGATCATGAATTTGGATATGACTGGAAGAAGATTATGGGAAAGGAAAATAGCTTAAAAAGGATCTCGAAGTCTTCTCTGTTAAGTGCTATCCTGGCTAGCTGGTGACTGCTTGCCTGTTTGCTCGCCATCCCAGCCCATATTTGGCACAGAGACCATTAGAAGAAACTCAGTCCCTCGGAGCTCCTCTGAAGCTTAAGGGTCACTTGTAGTCTCCAGTCCTCTCTTTTATGCAGAATGTCAGCAGTGTAAATAAGAGGACTATGATGTGTCTTCACTGCTCAAGGCTCCTCTGATGCTGCTTCCGAGTAGCCAGCATCTTAAAGGTTCTGCCGGTTTAGGACAATTCTGGGAAGACTGAGATGGACAGAAGAGCAAGACCCTCATGTTCATGTTTGTGGCTGCCTCTCTGTGTCTGGTTTGCAGGAAGCTTGGGATCTGAGAAGTAACTGCTCCATGGGAACATAATGTTGAACAGAGGACCACGTGCTGGCCATTGTGTATCACTGCTGCCATACTGAGACTTTTCCCAGCAGGAAGCAAGCCTCATAAGAGTATAGTCTCTTAGTCCAGACCAGCCTTTCTACTCTCTGGCTCAGATACCTCAGCTAGGTCTCTACAAACCACAGTGGGTTTGGTCAGCCACTCCTTGTTAGGTTTGGTCAGGAAAGGAGGGTAGATTGCAGAAGAGGAGGGCCTGGAACAAGACCTCTGAAGTACTTCCTTTTCCTGTGAGACTCTCCAGCAATTCCTCTTTATCCTGACAGACACAAGACCTTCACTGAAGCCACAGTTGAATCCTGTTCGCAGTTTTCTGGCATTCACAAGGCCAGCGGCATCATTCCTCCAGAAGACCCCATTTTCCCCGTCCATGGAACTGTGCTAAACAGCGTAGCTGCTGTGGAAAAAAATGTGATGGCTTCTTGCAAAGGTAAACATATGTCTATTCTAGCACCTAACCATGGTGCCCTTTGGTATTTGCCAAAATGAGATGAAACTGGGGTCCACACAGAAGATTTCAGGCAGATGTTCACAATAGTTTTATTTGTGGTTACCAAAGTGAGGAAGCAACCGAGATGTCCTTTAAGAATGAGACAATGGTTCATCCATTCAAAAAAAGTGTAATTCCCCAGTAATAGTGAAAATAAACAAACAAATAAGAATGAGCCACCAGGCCATGAAAAGACAGGAAAAAGCTTTGAAAGGGTTTTGCTTGAGAAACAAGTCAGACTGGCAAAACTTCATAGTTTATGATTTTCAATTGCAGAGCATTCTGGGAAAAACAAAGTTATTCAGATGGTGGGCTAAGGCAGAGGAGGGGAGGGCACACTTAGAGAGATGTTGAAGTGATATGAGGAGTAACCTCTAACCAGTGGAAAGATATTTATGGGATATCTATTCACAATTGTGTGTTTATCACAATCCATAGAGTACACAGCACAAAGAACAAGCCCTAATGTGAACCAGAACTTCATTGAAGAACACACCTACATTGACTCCTCATTTGCAGCCAATACCACATTAACACAGCTGTTGAAGGCAAGGGAAATGCTGAATCAAAATGGGGCTGAGAGCATTTCTACCAACTTTTGTATTTCCTGATCAAGTTCAGTCTACTTTCTAAAAAAGTGAAGAAACAACCAGCCTAAGCGATGTTCCCAGTCACTGCCACATTTCTACGTCCTCAGTGGTGGGTTTAGGCTAGGCAGAGACTTGGTTCTTTCTGGATTTTCAGTGTCCTTGATGCTTATAGGCACTCCGTGACCTTCCAGTTTTAGAGTTCCTTCCTCATCCTTCCTCTGAGGAGACATGATGGGTAGGGGATGCTTGTTGAAGATTTGAATAACTGGGTAGCTCTTGTTGCTTTAATGTCAAAGGCAGAAATGAAGTTAAACTGTTGATGTTCTAGAATCTGTGGTCTGAAGCAGCTGTAAGCTACACAGCTCTTAAATCCACTTGTGGATGTTCTAAATTGTGAACTGGTAATCTAAGAAAGGGGATAGTACAAAAATGGGCTGATAGGATGGAATTTATTCTGATCTCATAAAAAGTTACTATAAACAAAACAAAGTCCTGTGAGCTATGAAAGAATCTTGACCCACCTGACATGGCCCCGCTCTTGCTGTTCCCTCCGAACACTCATTATCATTAGCCCTTTTGTAAGATGAGAAATAAGAAAGGTAAACACTTTTTTAGAGCATGGTAGAGCTGGATTTGAAGCCAACATAGTCTTACCTCATACTCTTGGCTTTGAAGCCATAGTGTACAGGAACAGACATGATGCTTGGGCTTTGCAGTGTGATAAGAAAATTCAAACAAACGACCTATCCATCATCTTGCTCTAAAAGGCACCCTCCTTCATCCATAGAAGGGGATGGAAAGGACATAACAGACACAATTTCATTCCAATTATACTTTCTGTCCAAAGCAAATCACCTAATACATTCAGCCCCAGTATTCTGTATACAATGAGACAATAATAGAATCTACCTCCTTGTACAGCTAGTTAGAGAGAGGACAAGGTTGCTGAGTGGAACATAAGGCATCTCTCAGTGCTGGATTCTGTGTAAACACTGACTCTTACAGCCATTACAGTCCCTAACGTTACCTGCCTTACAGCTCACACTCCGATTTGGCACCATGCAGATCTCATTCAGTACCAAGAGTCATCATGTTAGGAAGGCAAAACCAAGCATGATATTAATTCATAATATATTACACATCATGAAACACACACAGACTATCATTCCATCCTCCTCAACACAGAGATATGCTGTACTCTTCTATGTTTTTCTTTACAGAAACTTCTGGAATCTACTGATTCTTGCATCTAGGGCAGGGCATGGTAGCCTGTGCCTTTAATCCTAGTACTTGGGAAACAGAGGCAGATGGATCTCTGTAAGTTCAAGGGCAGTCTTGTCAACACAACCAGCTTTAGGATATCTGGGGATACATAGAGAGACTTCCTCAGGAGGAGAGAGAGAAAGAGGGAGAGATGTAGGAAGGAGTTTCTGACCCAGATTTTCTGGCCTAAGTCCCGAGGTTCAGAACTGCTCAGAGCCCTACTCTGCTTAGCACCAAATAATTACACAGAAGCTTACATCAATTTCATGCTGATCAGCCTATGGCTCAGACATATTATTAGCTAGCTCTCTCATCTTAACACATTTCTATTAATTTGTTTAGCCATGCTGCTTATTAACTTTTTGGGGAGCAGCATTTCAATTTCTTTCTTCTGAATCTGCTGGCGTCTCTCCTGGTGTCTCTACCTCAGTATTCCTCTTCCCAGAGTTTTCTTAATTTGGTAGCCCCACCTATACTTTCTGTCTGCTTTCTGGCCAGTCAGCATTTTATTAAACTAGTAGGAAGGACAAAATATTTACAATGTACCAGAACATTATCCCACTACAGAGAAGAATCTATACTTAGATTTTTATACACTGATATTTGCAAAGGTGGACTCCAGTTTCAAACATCTCCAGAAGTCTCTAGTGACTGCAATAAGTATCGGTTCTTAACTATGAGTTAGAATTTGTTTCTAAAGTCTGCTAATTCTTTCCTGCTGCTCAGCATCACATGATGGTGGATGATCTGGTACAGTTGGTAACAATAAGCCTTGTGGCTACCTCAAAAGCTTTTATGTGGATTTCACTAATCTTTCCCTTGAGTGAGTTTGTGAGAATTCAAATGAGATCAATGGAAAGTGAGTTATCTCAAGGCTGGACAGACAGGTAGACAGGAAGGAGCCTGTATCTGGCAAAGCCCATATCTCAAAGAGATTCTCAGCACCCATGTCAGGTGACTCACAACCACCTGTATGTAACTCCAGTTCCAGGGAATCTAATACCTCTGGCCTCTGTGTGAATCTATACTCAGTGCACATGCCCACACACAGACATACATGCCATATAAAAAAAAATAATACAAATAAATTAAGCAGTCAAGGCTAAAAGTAAGTTGAAATCTCTTTCATTACTGAGTGATGGTAAGAGATTTCATATTGGAAATGTTTCTCACCCAAGACAAAGTCTCCCAGAATTCACTTACATCATCAGTTACACCAATGAGTCATTTATTATCCATTACCTTTGTGCTCTCTGTGAGCCACTCTAGGCCCAATGTAGAACTTCAAAGAGAACATCTGGAGTGTCTTCCTAAAGGAAGAGGTGCCCAGCCCATATGGGAGATGAACAGGATTGAAATAGAGGGTCCTCATAGTGCATAGTAATCACCACTCTGTAGCATTGTCCTTCCAGAATGCCCCCAGCCCAAGAAAACAGAAAAGGGAAAGTCCCCACCTCAATCCCTGGTCTTCCAGCCAACGATATCTAGCAAGTACTCAGCCTTGTGCCAGAAGTTGAAAATGTTAGGAACCTTGGGACGGAGAACACCCAGAGAGCTGGTCACATACCTAGAGAGCTTTTTCTATGGGGACTTCCACAGGGTAAAGGAGAGAGGAATCATTGATTCATCACACACACACACACACACACACACACACACACACACACGCACACACACACAAATGTTCATTATCACAAAGGATTGTTTTATCTTTGCAATCTATGCAACAGTTCAAAGAATTCAGTGTCACAGTGACTATAGGCATGTATTATTTCTGCTTCTGTAAAAGAGAGTGAGTGTTTACTATTTTAAATGAGTTGGTAAATAGTTACGTGTCCCAGCTATAATTTCTAATATTTTATATCTTGATAGACATTAACTCTCAGAGACAAAAATTCTCTAAGTCCTCAATAATTTTTAAGAGGAATGGGATGCTAAGAGCACAAAGTTCAGAACTGCTACTCTGTGTGCTAACACCAAGGACTTAGAGCATCTGTTTACAGAAGGCAGGGTATGGATGACTCCCTGGCTTCCAACCAAGTCAGATATTCCAAGACACACTGCAGTGACCTGCGTACTCAGTTCCCTTCACCTTTTATAAAATTCAGGATTCTGGAGAGGTGCCACCCACAGTGGATGTTCCTTTCCACCTCAACTCAATCACAATGATCTTAGACAGGCATGACCCCTGTAAGGCAATTCTAGATTTTATCACGTTGATAATTAACAGTATCCCATAGGCTGTCTAATCTACATTTGTGCTCATTAAGGGCAGTAACTTAGGTGAAGGTCTTGGGTCAGACATTCAGATGCCTGGGGCTTAATAGATATTATTTCTTCTCTTTCTCTATCTCAACTTTGCATACATTCTTGTGCACTCACAAACTCAAACACATACATGCTCAAATACAATAACAGTCTTGCACACACATGCATGCTATACACTGCCTCAGACATGCTTTCATGAGGCTAGAGTTCGCAAACACTTGTATATGCTAAGGTATACATACACTGCCCTCATAAACATAGGGAATTGGTGGACAGCACCATTGAATAAAAGAACATGCATCCATTAATCAAGACAGAGTTTCTCAATGGCTTTAGATGTAGCTCAGTGGCAGATCAGCTGTCTTGCTTAGTGAGACCCTGGGTTTGGTTCCTAGCACTGAAAGAAAACAAAATAAAAAAGAACAAGAAAAAAAGTTTTTATCCTTCTGTGATAAGCTTTGGTGTGTTCACTGCAAAATCCTTACCTCTCTTGGCCTAGTTTTCTCATGTAATAGATGAAGGCATGGAAGATGAGACTCTTGTATCTCAGAAACTATTTAAAAAAAAAAATCAGCAAAGCTTTTTGTCCCTTGGAGCCATGAGTTCAAACCTCAGCTTCATCTCATGGTGGTTCATTCATTTCAAGTGTGGCTTCCTTCTCAGCACAGTGAGTGCCGCTGGTCCCTTGGCCTGCTGGGAGGAGAAAATGAAACACAAAGATAAATTCATCAGTATGAGGGGGCACGTGTTCTTTGCTGTCCAGCAGAATAGATGGTGTGCCCCTATGTGGGATAAGATCCTATCTCTTCCCACTTTCTGAGTGGCAGATGGAACTCTACTTTCTTACCCTCTCAGAGGCAGACAATATTTCTGTCTCCTCTGAATGAACTTAGCACTATGCCCAAACATCATATAAGCAGTTAGAGGAGGAAACCCCTCACACCCACTCTGGTACACCTTGGTGTTTGCCATTATTAGAACAGCAAACGGAGTGCTGTTGATTCACAGGCTTGTGGTTTACCAACCTCGGCAGCTCAGTTCCTCTTCTTACCAGGTGACTCATGAATACACATCAAATCCTAAATGGTTTATTTACTGTGTGAATGCCTTTTTGCTTCTTGTCCTATTTCCCTTTGGACAGATAACCTAAGATGTTTTCCTTACCCACAGAAGCAAATATACAAACAAAAAACACTCTTTCAGGAATAAAGCATGATAGAACACCAGGAATTTCATGGGAGAAAGAAAAAAATCTACTAGAGGGTTTTGCGTTTTTCTTTTTAAGTATCAATTCTAATTTAGAACCCAGCATACTTTTCTCTGAAAGACTATTTTTCATTAGGTGAAATTATATAGTGACCATACTTAGAGGAACACTGAACAATGGTGGTGTCCAGGGCAAAGGGCTGGACAGACCAGAAGCTAGCCTGAGCCCTGGCTTCCTTGTGGGGAATGAGGGGCATTGTTTCTTTACTATTATTATTATTAAAGTCTTATTTTTTTATTCATGCATCCCCTTGTTCAAACTCCCTTCCCCCTCCTACCACTCCCAATCACTCTCTCATCTCTCTATCTCCTCCCCAGGAAGGGCAGGAGGTCCCAAGTTCCCAAGGTGGCTTAGATCAGCATCCACTCTAGGCAAATCCACTTTTCTCATTCCAATATCAAGACTGGGTTAGGTGTTCCTCTGGAGAGAATGGGCTCCAAGATGCCTGTCTAAGGAGTTTCAGATCCCAAGCTGTTCAATGGTTTTGGTTTGCAGCTTGGGTATGTTTTGCTTTTTGTTTGAAGTCCACTAATAAGTGAGTACATCCCCTGCTTATCTTTCTGGGTTTGTGATACCTCACCCAGAAGGATATTCTCCTAATCCATCCATTTGCCTGCAAATTTTAAAATATCATTTTTTCTTACTGCTAAGTAGTACTCCATTGTGTAGATGTACCACAGTTTGTTAATCCATTCTTCAGTTGAGGGGCATCTAGATTGTTTCCAGGTTCTTGCTATTACGAATAATGCTGCTATGAACATAGTTGAGCTAATGCTTTTGGAGTGCAAATGTGAATCTTTAGGGTATATGCCCAATATTGGTATTGCTGGGTCCTTGAGGAGATTGATTCTCAGTTTTCTGAGAAACTACCATATTGCATTCCAGAGTGGCTGAACAAGCTTATACTTCCACAAACAATGAAGGAGTGTTCCCCTTGCTCCACAACCTCTCCAGTATATGCTGTCATCTGTGTTCTTTATCTTAACCAATCTGACAGGTGTCAGGTGGTATCTCAAAGTTGTTTTGATTTGCATTTCTCTGATGGCTAAAGATGTTGAGCACTTTTTTAAAAGCCTTTTAGCCATTTATAATTCTTCTGCTGAGAAATCCTTTTTTAGTTCTGAATACCATTTTTTGATTGTGTTATTCAAGGTTTGGGGCTCTAGTTACTTGAGTTCTCTATATATTTTAGAGATCAGTCCTCTGTCACTTGTAAGGTTGGTGAAAATCTTTTCCCATTCTTTAGGTTGTTGTTTTTCTTATTGACTGTCCTTGGCTTTACAGAAACTTCTTAGTTTTACAAGGTCCCACTTATTGATTGTTGTTCTTAGTGTCTGTTCTACTGGTGTTATATTTAGAAAGTGCTTACCTGTGCCAATGCATTAGAGGGTAGTTCCCACTTTCTTTTCTATCAAGTTCATTGTAGCTGGATTTATGTTGAGGTCTTTAATCCACTTGAATTTGAGTTTCGTGGGGGGTGATAGGTTTGGATTTATTTGCATTTTTCTACACACTGCCATCCATCTATGCCAACACCATTTTTTAAAGATACTATCGTTTTTTCCATTGAATATTTTGGGCCTCTTTGTCAAAGATCAGGTGTTAATAGGTTTTTTGGTTAATGTTGGGATCTACAATTTAACTCCATTGATCCACAAGTCTGTTTTTATGCCAGTAACAGATTGTTTTTATTATTGTAGTTCGACAGTATAACTTGAAGTCGTGAACAGTGATGCCTCCTGAGGTTCTTTTATTGAGCAAAACTGTTTGGCAATCCTGGCTTTCCTGTTACTCTAAATAAAATTGAGTATTGTTATTTCAAGGTCTGTCAAAACCTGTGTTGGGATTTTGTTGGGAATAGCACTGAATCTCTAGATTGCTTTTGGTACGATTGCCATTTTTACTATGTTGATCCTACCTATCCAGAAGCATGGAAAATCTTTCCATTTTCTGATATCCTCTTCAATTTCTTTCTTCAGTGATTTAAAGTTTTTGTCAAATAGACCTGTTACTTCTTTGGTTATAGTTACTCCAATGAATTTAATGCTACTTGCAGCTATTATAAAAGGTGATTTACTCTTTTTTCTTTTTCTGCCCTTTTGTGTTTATGTATAAGAGGGCTACTGATTTCTTTGAGTTAATCTTGTATCCTACTACATTGCTAAAGGTGTTTATCAGCTGTAGAAGTTCCCTGGTAGAATTTTGTGGGTCACTTATGTATACAATCATATCATCTGCAAATAGAGAGAGTTTCACTTCTTCTTTTCCAATTTATATTCCCTTAATCTCCTTGTGTTCTCTTATTGCTTTAGCTAAAACTTCAAGAACTGTATTGAATAGATAAGGAGAGAAAGGACATCCTTGTCTGGTTCCTGATTTTAGTGGGATTGCTTTGAGTTTTTCTCCAGTAAGTTTGATGCTGGCTGTTGGCTTCTTGTAGATCGCCTTTATTATATTGAGATATTGTCCCTGTATTCCTGATCCCTCCAGAGCTTTCATCATAAAAGAGTGTTGGATTTTATCAATGGCTTTTTCAGCATCTAAGAATATGATCATGTGGTTTTGTTCCCTTAGTTTGTTTAAATGATGGTTAACGTTTACGGTTTTTCATATGTTAAACCAACGCTGTATTTCTGGGATGAAGCCTACTTGGTCATGATGGATGATATTTTTTATATATTGTTGTATACAGTTTGCCAAAATTTTGTTGAAAATTTTAGCTTCAATATTCATCAGAGAAATTGGTCTGTAATTCTCCTTCTTTGTTGTGTCTTTGAGTGGCTTGGGTATTAGGGTAATTGTGGCCTCATAAAAAGAATTTGACAATATTCTTTCAGTTTCTACTGTGTGAAATAGTTTGAGGAGTAATGGTAGTAATTCTTCTTTGAATGTCTGGTAGAATTCTGCACTGAAACCATCTGTACATGAGCTTTTATTTTTGGGGAGGCTTTTAATGACAGCTTCAATTTCCTTAAGGGTTATAGGCCTATTTAGGTAATTAATTTGTACTTCATTTAATTTTGGTAAATGGTACCTGTCCAGAAAGCTGTCCATTTCTTCTAGGTTTTCCATTTTTGTGAAATATAGACTTTCTAAGTATGATTTGATAATTCTCTGGCTTTCCTGGGAGTCTGTTGTTATGCCCCCTTTTAATTTCTGATTTTGTTGATTTGGACACACACTCTCTCTCTCTCTGCTTTTTGATTAGTTTGGAAAAGGGCTTATCTATCCTGTTGTCTTTCTCAAAGAACCAACTCTTTGATTCATTGATTCTTTGTATTGTTCTTTTTGTTTCAATTGTATTGATTTCAGCTCTAAGTTTGATTATTTCCTGCCGTCTACTCCTTTTAGGTGAGTTTGCTTCTAATTTTTCTAAGGCTTTCAGCTGAGCTGCTAGTTCTCTAGTGTGGGATTTCTCTAGGTTTTTCATATAGGCATCTAGCACTATGAATTTTCCTCTTAAGGCTGCTTTCATTGTGTCCCACAAGTTTGGGTATGTTGTGGATTCATTTTCATTAAATTCTAGGAAGACTTTGATTTCTTTCTTAATTTCTTCCTTGATCCAGAAATGGTTCAGTTAAGTGATGTTTAGTTTCCTTGAGTCAGTAGGCTTTCTGAGATTTTTGATGCTATTGAACTCTAACTATAGGCCATGGTGGTCTGATATAATACAAGGAATTATTTTCATTTTTGTATCTATTGATATTTGCTGACAAATATGTACATTTCTTTGTGTTTGGGTGGAAGCTTCTATAAATATTTGCATCATAACCCCTGTTGGACACCTTATTTCTCTGTGAGTTTCTGTCTGGTTGACCTATCCAAGGGTGAATGTGGGGTATTGAAGTCTACCATAATATGGGTGTGCAAATGATGCAAGATTTGAGCCTTAGTAGTGTTTCTTTTACATAGATAGTTGCTTTTATATAAGGGGCATGAATATTCAGAATTGAAATCTCAACTTGATCAGTTTTTCATGAGATGAATAAGTAATGTCCATTCTGATCTCTTTTAATTGATTTTAGTTTGAAGTCTGCTTTGTTCAATATTAGGATGGCAATTCCACCTTGTTTCTTAGGGCCATTTGATTGGAAAAAAATCTTTTCCCAACTCTTATCTCTGAGCTTGTGTCTGTCTTTAAGTTTGAGGTATGTTTCTTGTATCCAGCAGAAGATGGCTTCTGTTTTTGTATCCACTGTGTTAATGTGTGTCTTTTTTAAAGATGAATTGAGTCCATTGATATTAAGGGATATTAGTGACTACTGATTGATATTTCTTGTTATTTTTGGTGGTGGGTTGTATGTATTTCCTTTCTCTGAGTTGTCTCCGATGGAATTATTGATTGTTTGTAGTTTCATGGGTGTATCTGGGATCCTTAGGTTGGAGTTTTCTCTCTAATTAATGCTTTCTGAAGTGTCAGATTTGTAGATAGGTATCGTTTCAGTCTGACTTTGTCATGAAATATCTTATTTACTCCATCTATGGTGATTGATAATTTTGATGGGTATAGTATTCTAGGTTGGCAGCCATGCTCTTTTAGTGTCTGTATAACTTCTGACCAGGACGTTCTTGCTTTCATTGTTTCCACTGAATAATCAGGTGTTATTCTGATGGGTCTACCTTTATAGGTATGTTGGCCTTTTTCTTTTGCAGCTCTTAAATTTTTTTCTTTGTTCTGTATGTTTTGTGGCTTGATTATTATATGGCAAGTGGACTTTTTGGGGTGTCAAATCTATTTGGTGTTCTGTAAGCTTCTTATATCTTTATAGGCATTTCCTTCTTAGGTTGGAAAAGTTTTCTTCTATGATTTTATTAAATATATCATCTGTGCCTTTGAGCTGGTATTCTTCTTCTTCTATTCCTATTATTCTCAGGTTAGGTCTTTTCATGGTGTCCCAAATTTCTAGAACATTTTGTGTTATGGAATTTTTGGTTTTAGTGTTTTCTTTGACTGATGTATCTATTTCCACTATTGAGTCTTCCACGAGAGATTCTCTCTTCCATGTCTTGGATTCTGTTGGTTATGCTCTTATCTGTAGTTCTATCTCTTTTCTTTAGGTTTTCTCTTTCCAACTTTACTTCGATTTTTGCCTTTTTTATTGCTTCTGTTTCTGTTTTTACTTCCTGGAATGTTTCTTTCATTTTTTTCATTTTCCTTCTTTTGGTTTTCTTTGTTTTCTTTCAAGAATTTGTACATCTCTTCCAATTTTTTGTTTGTATTTTCTTTAAGGGAATTTTTATATCCTCTTTTAAGGCTTCTATATCTTCATAAAGGTATTTTTGCTAGTGTTTCCTTCTATTTTCTGTTCATTGCACTGTTTGGATCTTGGTATTGTAGAACTACCAGTTTCTACTAATGTTGCCTTTTTGTTCTTTATATTGTTATATGTATTCTTGCACTGTTTTCTGTCATGACTTCAGTGCTTCACAATTAGTCAGCTCTTAGTCAGTTGTAGCTAGACGTCTTGTGTGTCTCCTATCTGCTTTGAGCAAGTAGTCTGTATGATCTCTGACTCTTCTCTGGACATGGTTCTGCCTTATTGTGATGCAGCTCACCTTGGATGTGGGGACTGGGCTGTGGGAGGTCCTTTCAGTTAGGGGTCACTTGGCAAGGCCCCTTCCTGCTAAATTCTAGGGCCTGTCTGCTAGCAAGAGTCTAAGATCAGAACTTTGGGTGGTGTGACCCTGGTCCCTGGAGAGGGATTCTCCAGATGGGCAGCCCAGAAGCTGAAGTCTGCTCACCTCTGATTCCACTCTGTACATGGGTCTGGGGCATTGGTTTTTAACCCAACCTCCTTTATAGGTCCTATATGATATTTCCATTCTGCACCACACCAGGGGCCAGGACTATTGAGTTACTTTAGAAAAACCAAACCAAAGGATTCATGACTATGAAAACCAAATCTATACTTCAGTTGAGTGTAAGTAAACTATATCCATGCTTCAGTTTGAGACCACAGTCTTGGAAAATGCTGCCAGAAGCAAGTTGTGTTAGTATTTCGAGCATGAAAAGAACTCAACAGCACATGACAAGAGAGCCATATTAGGTTTATTAAGGAGGAAAAGGGGGGAAGGGAAGAGAAGAGGGAGAGAAAGATTAGGAGCCAGAGAGGAAGAGAAAAAGAGAAAGTCTTCCATGTGGTTGGAGATTCTAAAGAGTAGGTGTGCACTTACATCAGAGGCTTTGGAGCGAGCCCCTCTAGGTGGGGGCGTGGCTACAGTAACAACCTAACAAGCTGTCCATATATTTCAAGGTTAGTTTTTCATAAAAATTTACAAAGTAATTTTTCCAAAGTCTTTCATGTAGAGGATGTCAGAAGTGAGACCTCCTTAGATCATAGTGTTGCTGTCATTGTCTCAGAGTCTTTCCACAAGGACAGCACTGCTGCAAATTTGCGACCTTTCTTAGGTCTGCTCTCTAGCAAGCGCTTATGATGCCTTCTTAGCACAAGTTAGAACTTTCATCTTTAGAAATTTACTAGCTACTCTGCCTCTGAGAACGCATCCAGTTTTTTTCCCTGAGAAGAGTTTGGGACACCAGGGCAGCCCATGTTTGAATCCTGTGTACTTTCTCTCTGAAGGTCTTAGATTAGTTCAGAATCTCTGTCTTTTAGAGCCATCCCTCCCAAAGTGGGCTTGGGTTTGTCTACCTGCTGCTGTGGCTACTTGATCCCATGTTAGCAAGGTGAGAGATAGATTCCACATTTTTTTTAGCACTAGTGTGTGACAAAAATTACAGTTATCTTCTCATTTCCAGGTAGCAAGCTGAGGGGTTGGATGCTGAGGCTGTGTCTCTTTTCTCACCTGTCCACATGTGAGACAGAGCTATAGTCAAGGATCTGTGTCTTGAATGACAGCAACAATAAGGCCTTTTGAAACAATACTCTGTATCTGTGTGCTGTTTGGCTTTATGTCAACTTGACACATGCTGGAGTCATTTCGGAAGAGAGGACCAAAACTGAGAAAATGCTCTACAAGTTAGCCTGTCGACAAGCCTGAGGTGCATTTACTTGGCTGATAACTGATGTGGAAGGACCCACAAATCCCTGTGCACAATGCCACCCCTGGGCTGGTGGGCCTGAATGCTGTACAGCAGCAGGGTAAGCAAGCCACAAAGAGCAAACCAGTAAGCAGCACTCCTTGACTTCTACCTCATTTTCTGCCTCTAAGCTCCTGCCTTAGATCTTATTATGATTTCTCTAGGTAATTATTACAGGCCATAAAATAAAATTTGATCCTTTCTTCCACAAGTTGCCTTTGGTCATTATGCTTTATCACAATAATAGAAACATAACTAAGCCAACCAGCTCCAGCAGGAGACATGCAGATCATAGGCACTGACCTTCAACAGAAAGTGAAGTTCCACTGGGCGCAAATGTTAGTCTGTCACTTAAACTTGTGAGATTGTTTTGGCAATGCCTCTAACAGCTGATCTCAGAGGTCTCCAGGTGGTCAAGTTCAAGGCTACACTTGATAATCTAATAATCTATTATAAGTATCTAGTGGGTGTTTCCTATGAATGAATGTGTGTTGTTGACCCCATTGTGTAAAAGAAACAGGGTAAGACTTAGACAGGTTAAGTCTATACAGTTATAAAGACATAAACCTATGTCTTTATAGATAACATACCACACTGTAAATCCAGATTCTTCTTCACCATTGTAAACTTGTATTGTCAGTTATGATATTGCATTCTCTTGAAGAGCTCAATTTATACTAAATATGACCTAAGTGAGAAACAGGAAAAGGTGTAAATTATTTTTTTTACAATAGTCTGACTGACAGATGTTATTATTATTCCCTGAAGATGCAACATACATCAAAGTCTAGTAGGCAATTGAGAAAGAGGCTAAATCCTGCTTAAATGCTGACTCCGCCACTTAACAGCTTAGTAACTTTAAGCAAATTAACTTCTCTGATTCTCTATTTATTATATATGGAGAAGATTTCATCATGTCAACTTCTGAGTCTTGCTGCATCATTATATGATAAATTGAGACCAAAGAATGTCCAAGGCTTCTAACCTACAGGTGAGAAATTACATAGATGAAAAATACTAAAACATTTGAACACATGGTTATACACAAATTTTATTTACATGTTTATTTTCCAAGAGAATAAGTGTGGTCTTAGAATGAAATTTATGCATGCTGCCTCTTCCTTTAGAACAGATTCATTGAGAAGCTAAACCTAAAGGGTGGGGTACAATGTTAGGGCCATTTTGGAGTCTCTGTATTTAGAATCTCGTGGCTCAAAGCTGGAGGATGAATAAAAAAGCAGATGCTGAAAATACAGGAACCATGTGTTGAACTTGGCATGAGAAAGAAGGGAATGAATAGGCACTGGAGCTATGCTTCAAGCCATAGGGTAGGGGTCAGCAAATGTGTTCTGCAAAGAGCCAGTTAGTAAATACTTTATGCACGTGAGCTCTGAAGACTCTGCCTCACTACCTAGCTCTGCTTCTGTGGCAGAAAAACAGCCACATAACCTGCCTTTGAACTCAAGGTCTGTCCTAATAAAACTTTATTTATAAAAGTAAATAGAACATAGGATTTTGCATAAGCACCATGTTTTTCCACTGCTGATACAGAGTTTAAAAATAGCCTGAGAATATCATTAAGAAGTGCCCCCACTTTAAAAGGGGGTGTCTCATGAAAGCTATTAAGATCCCAAAATATGGTCCAAGAATTTTTATAGAAAGAAATGATTTCTGGAGATGGGGGTTCATGAAAAAAATTCTTTTTTACTGTCTTAGACATGACTCTGGAAAATGTACAGGGGGGAGGACTGGTTTCACTATTTGTGTCTGAAAATATCCTTCCACAGAAGATTCAAATGTGTTCAAATGTTATTTTATCCAAATAGTGGTGGCGGTTTGGAGAAATGGAGATTCCAGTGCCAGAAGCTGCTACTGAACGGGAAGTCTGTGTTTAAGGGTGGGGTCCAGGTTGTGCCCAGTGTCTTGGCTTGAGCTGGCCACATGCTGTCCAATTGCTGGGAGCTGGGCTTCCCAAGGAGGGACACACACAAGGAAACCTTCTTTCCCTTTGCAGAGGGGGCATCTGTGTGCCTGGGAAGCTTCATTCATCCCATGACTAGCTTATTGAGAATTTGTTGGATAAATTTCACCCCTAGGAAATTCTAGGGGATTTTCTGACAGGAGTTTCTATCCAAAGTTCTAAAGAGACAAATGGTTCAGCTTTTAGAAGAATGTATGTCACTATTGGCAGAAGCAGTGACTATAAGCTACAGTAGGCTTAGGATTATTCAGACTCCTTCTTGCTTGTTTCAGGTCTCTACCATATTTTGAAGGAGTATGAATAGCCATACTCATTCCAGGATATTTGCCATAGATGGGGAAGTTGTTCTCTCATTTATGATGTTTCTGACTTTGTGCATAGCTGGAAAAATGGCTGGATTGTAGACTGAAAAAAAAGAGAGAGAGCATTCTAAATGTAATCACTTCTATTCTGGATTCTCAGAAAAGAGGTACTTTTGAAAGATAGATGTTCAATCTTGATATCTGAAGTAACATTAGAATTCAAGAGAAAAGTAGCAGGCAGTCTCATTGGCTTGTGACATTGTTCTTGGTTTTTTACCCATCTGATAAACATCCCCATCAAAATAACTTCCAGGTTATAAGCTATTATCAGGACCAGCTAAAGCAAGAACCCAAGACAGGAACCTGGAACAGATGAAGTACTGCTTGCTAGCTACCTTTCCTGCTCTCTGCTAGCTTTCTTTTATTTAAAAAAAAAAGCCCACAGTGGCCTGGACCCTTCCACTTCTATCACCAATCAAGACAGTTACTTGCAGACATGCCCACAGTCCAATCTGATGGATGTGGTGATATATTGAATGTTCAATATAATAGTCTGTAATATCAGAGGACGAGTCCCCCACAGAGCCAAGCCAGGAAGTTCAGGAAGTGGTGACCCACACCTTTAATCCCACCACTCAGGAGGCAGAGATACCTTTGGATCTCTTTGAATTGAAGGCCTAAGAGAGCCAGGCAGTGGTGATACACATCTTTAATCCTAGCTCTAGGAATATTGAACCAAAAAGTAATATGGCTGGATAGAGAAAGAAAGGGGAGGAGTTCAGCTTCACCTGGCTCTTCCCTGTTCTGCTGAGGACAGGGAGGCTTGGAGTCAGGATTCGTGGAGACAGGCCTGATGAGTTGGGTTGAAGTAAATGTGGTTTGTTTTTCTATCTAATATTTCAGCTTTTCCTCAATATCTGGCTCCGGATTTTTATTGTAATACTAAATAGAATTTATACAATAGATGGAGGTGATTTATCAGATGGAGTTAATCATATAGGCTAATTAAACAAATCAAATGGGGCCTTCTGTATAAAGCCATATGAAAATTTGTCACAATCCCCTTCTTCAAAAGAAGGCACTGCTCAGAAGTTTCCAAAGCAAAAGCTCTGGCCACTTGTTGGCCCCATTCATTTTTCTGCCTCCTTTTATCAGCACACATTCTATTTATCTTGGGGAAAATAAACTCTTATTTATAAAATACAACTATAGTTCCTTTATTGACCAAATTCTTTATTCTTTAAGATAGTTTATTCTGTAGACTATTTTTAGATATAGTTAAAATACTACTCTGGGTGTATCACAAATGTATCTAATTTTCTTATGTGACATATATTTGAATATTTGCTTGCCATAAAATATGATGGAATGGCTATCTTAAAAATAATTTATTTATTAGTTCTATCTTAAAATTCTGTAACTTTTTATTTGTTCATGGACTTAATATTTCAATAAATGTAAATTTTCTAGGGAGAAAAATACAAGGGCAAGTACATACCAATTTCTTTTTCAGTAGTACTTTTTCTTGTATTATTTAATTGTGTACTGTTCAGTTGATGGAATGAAGCATCATCTCATTATATATCTTCCATTCAGTTTTTTAAACAGAAAAAAGAGATTTAAAGCATTACTCTTAGACCTGACTACTACCTATACAACATATTTTCTCTATCTTTTGACTATGAGTCAATTTGAAAGCTGTAAGGTAAAACCCTATTGAAATCTAGTTTAACCATAACAACAACAACCCTATAAAAACAATTCTGCAATCAAATTAGTAATCAAATAACCAACGGCACATTGAAAATTGGTCAATGTATTATTTCTTCTATAACCTAATTCAAAGCGAGACATTTAAAAATGTAAATCTCTCTTTTCAATGTTACAGAAGCGTCCATGGATACTTCTATGAGCAGGGAAATCTTTATTAAAATAGTGACCGGTATTGGATCTGATCTTAGTCTTTTAACAGTCAATTCTTAGACAAGCCATCTGGGACAGATGGAGTTTAATCACAATGGGAAATGGAAGGCAAACTTGGGATTGAGCTACACAAAGTGGGAAAACCACAGCCCAAATGCTTTCTACTTGCAGACCTAGAAAGTAAAACAATAAACTAATTATTTCATGGAAGAAATTTTACTACAAATACATCCACTAAATGAAGAATAATCTCCTTAAGATAAAAGCTTGATATTTTTGAATGAGGCTTATTAAGGTCTAATGTCCCTATAGACCCAACTATTAAAAATAAGAAATGATTAAAAGTTAAACTAACTTGTCTTACCTGTTCTTCATTTTTTCTCTTTTTTAATTCCATTTAATAGCCTTTGTCCTAAAATCTTGTCAACTTGTGACTGCCTTTTATACATATCTCCCAAGGTCATAGCAAATTCACAGGTAAATTACTAGTGATTGGATTTTGAGAGGCCTTGAAAAACAGAGCAAATGAGCTGAAGGCAACTAGAATTTCACTTTACAACTGTACTTGGGTTTCTGGCTGGAATTCTACAATTCCGGCATCTTATTGTTTACCAGGGTCTTGATAAGGGTACTTGGCTGGAACTTTGCCCTGCTTAGGAAGGTGTGTGTATACCTTTGGGAAAGAGTGATGCCTTGTTACTGGGGTTTTCAGCATCCATATTTTTCCATAACTGCTTTGATAGCTGAACTTGATAGTAACTTGAGAAGCATTTCTCATTAAAAGTTACTCCCAGAGGAAGTAGAGAAAAGGGTAGTCCTGTAGTACTTTAAAACCCTGGATTCAAACAAATATTTTTAGAATATTCTTTTCAAGACTTGCTGGATTATCTCACATTGTACAATTTGTCAGTCTCTGAAGTTACATTTTAGATGTTTTTTCAGCAAGAATTTTGACATATGAAGTGACTCTCTGCTTTTAAGTCAAATGAAAAAAGAAAAGTACAAAATGATAATTAAAAATATAATCATTGAATAATATTCTTCAATATTCAACATTCCTGTCCATGGCTCAATTGGAATAATGAATGAGATTACTTTGGGATTTGAGAAGTATTAAATATAAAAAACCTGTAACTAATGACTCAAATTGTCAAGAAACAAGAATTTCTAATTGTCATTATGTAATAAGCCTTTGGCAGGGTTAGTGACTATGAGGAATTAGTACTTTGCAGCTGCATTGAAAAACTTTGAAGCCAGCTTATGTAATGACATTTAACAGTACACAGTACTGTCAAGGAGTAGAAGAGTGGACATAATCTCAACTTAATATGTTAACATTCCATTCAATGGGAGGCAGATCTTAGCCTGAAATCACAGACAAGGTATAGATTTTAGAACTAGTTCATCTCTTTTCTCTCATTCTATATTTCTTAGCCAGACAATCAGAAAAATTCCCAACAGAGTTTTGAAATTTGACCTAGGGCCCTGAACATTTCCCAACCAAAAGACTCCACCTATTCTCTCACCAATGATTAAACCAGAGGAAGTTGTTTTTTATTTCCAATGCATCAGCAGCAACCCTACCATATCCAGGCAAACTCAGGTAATTTTGTCGTCTTTATTCTTGTCTGTGGTGCTGGAGATGGAACCCAGAGCCTCACTCATGCTCATCACCCTCAGATCAAGTGTAAGTAGCTATTAGAAATTTTTAATTATGCCTGGGTTGGTTTATAGACATGATTACCCCTATCTAGTTTTTCAATGCAGCTGCAAATTACTGATTCCTTCATAGTCTCTAACCCCGTCAAAGGCTTACTACATGATGACAATTAGAAATTCTTGTCCCTTGTCAATTTGAGTCATTAGTTACAGGTTTCTGCTATTTAATACTTCTCAAATCTCAAATGGGAAAGTTAGCTTTTGTAAATCCATGCCTACAGCTAAGAGTACCCTAGTTATTCCAGTCAACACTAAAGCAATGCTTACTATATTTAACAAGCAGACGTTGTGAAAATGGAGATCATGACTCACTAGGTCTGAAATGAAGATGAAATTCTGCATTTCTAAACAACAACAAAATCAAATCCCATGGTCCTCCAAGTCTAAGAGGCACACCTTAAGTCTCAAAGTCATTTATTGTAAGGACAGTCTAAACTGTTTCTTTATTGTAAGAAGTGACATTAGTGACCACATTCTAGCAGTGTTTAGGGCACAGGCACTCAACAAGGCTAAGGGTTGGGTTTCCTTCTCAGTAGACTCTATAACTTCAGAACTGATTGTGTGCTATCTATAGCCTTGGGAATAGTGGAGGCAGCAATGGAGGTAAGAAGACTTCATTATGAAATACATATGTTACAGTTGGTTACCTTATAGCTTCAGTTTAGAGAGAATTCTTGGTATATTAAGCACACATTTTCTTACCTCACTAAGCAACTGAAAGCTAAAAAAGATTAACAATATGTTATATGTGATAATCAGTGTAAAACCATGATACAAAGCTGCTAAAGACCCTTGTAAATTCCTGAGCAACAGGGATGCTAAGGGTATTTTTGTTTCCAATTTCTGCCTTATCTTTTTCTTCTTTCTTCTCTTCTCTCTCTCTCTCTCTCTCTCTCTCTCTCTCTCTCTCTCTCTCTCTCTCATCATGGGATTATCTAAACTTTGAGTCCTTCAGCCTCAGCCACTAGGGTACCTAACACATGAGCTCCAAAGTCCTTTGGAATTTCCTAGTTGATAGAAGTTTTATTCTAATGAAAGCCTTGGTGGACTCTAGGGTGGAGAAGTTTTACCAGAAAGACCAAGACATAATTAGACTATTAGAAGATTCTGGTTTTTGCCCCACTCTTCATGAGTGGGAGTGGATCTAGAGAAAGAAAGCTAATAATCAACCATGCCTTTGTGCTGAATTCTCTATAAATTTTCTAGAGTTTATCCATGGCACACCCAACTCCATAGGGACAGAAGTTTCTGTGCTTTGGGATCCTTTTCCACTTCACCCAATGTACCTTTTTATCTGGCTATTCTTCTGTATTCTTTATTGTAGTTTTACTTTATTGTATAATAAATCAGCAAGTATATATGTTACCTTGATCTCTGTACTCTATTGTGGCAAATGGGTGGACAATGGGAGAACCCAGAAAGATGAAGATACCTACAAACCCTCACTTGAGATTTCAGTCACTTCCTCCTGTCTTAGCTGCAGGTCTTGGAAGGTGACACAGTAAATAGAAGATAGAAGTTGACTAGGATGAGGACTCTTCAGTGATGACCATCACTAAGCCATCACTAAGGGTTGGATTTCCTGATAGAAAAGTGGCCTTTAAATCAACCATGCTTCCATAAGGAACCACAATATACTTACTGACTCACAAAGCTGTATTTGGAAATAATTTTTTGGTTTGTTTGTGCCCTTCCTGTCTAGGTGAAATGGATGTTTCTTTACATATAGCCCAAAATTATCAGGATACACATGAGCACAGGTCTTTGCCCTAACCAGGCAGATGGAAATACAAATTATGGTATTACTTCTAGTTTGCGACTTTGCAAAGAAAGATAGCTGAAATTTCTTGTATCTCCTCTCTTGACATGAACTAGAATACAGACATGGAGGGAACATTAATATAATGGCAAAAAATAATACTTCTTAATCAGAAAGTACCATATATATTGTATAGCTTGAGTTTGTCTTCCAAAGCATATGATTTGAAAATTACTTCCCTGTGCAATTGTATTATAAGTTGGAGCCTTAGAGGAGCTGTTTATGATCACTATGATTGGATTGATGCTGCCTGTTAAAAGGCTTGAGGCACGAATCTTACCTGTCTTGCTCTCTCTCTCTCTCTCATCTGCACATGGTCTTCTGCTCTTTCGTTTTCTTCTATGGAATAATGAAGCAAGCAGACATTCACCAAGTATAGCCATCCCCAAACCTTGAATCTCCAAGTCTCTTGAGCTATAAAAAGCAAGTACCCAATCTTTCATATTTTCTGCTATTACAGAAAGAAAATAAAATGGACTAAGGCAAACATAAACATGTTAAACTTCCAATCACAAGACAAAGACAGGAATTTTTTCAAAAACAAAGAGAAGAAAGAGCCATATTCTGCCTACTAGATGTCCATTTTAGCAGCAACTGTGGTTGAAAGGGAAAGGATGGGAAACACCGCTGTGTGAACAGTCACAGTCATTCTTTTGGTAAAGAATGCAGGGTAGCTATACTATTATTTGATTAAGTATATTAGCAAAATCTTTGTATGAGATAAACAGCGAGATTCTGTAATGATAAAAGGGTCACTACTTCAAAAGCAAGAACATTTATGAACATGTATGTCTTCAGATTCAGGCCTCCAAACCATATGAAGCAAACAACTGAAAACCCAAAGTTAGAAAATAACATATGTCAGTCTCTTACTCTCAACAGTGAACAGAAGTTTTGAACAGTACAGAAAAATTGGCTTATACCCCAAACTGCACCCAGCAGTAGCAAATAAAAAATCCAATGCAAATAGTTTTCTTTATAATAGATTCTGTGTTAGGCTATAAAACAAATCTTAATAAATTTAAAAATATTAAAAGATTACAATTTTTCTTGGCTGACAATTGAATAATATTAAAAAATTAAAGCATAAAAACTGAAAAATTCACAAATGTCTAAAATGAAGCAATATATTTAATCAACAATGGTTCACAGAAGAAAGTATTCTGTAAGAAGAAAGAGAGAGCAAGACAGGTAAGATTCATACCTCAAGCCTTTTAACAGGCAGCATCAGTCCACTCATAGTGATCATAAACAGCTCCTCTAAGGCTCTATTTACATGGAAATGTAAAGATATCTGAAGAGAAATGTCACTTATAAAATACCACAAATGTAAATGCTGTACAACAAGTGATTTTTATTTGAAAATATATATCTGTAAACAGATATACTAAAAGTAACAAGGTACTCAAATCAATAAGATAGCTTTACAATTGAAGAATCCAGAAAAAATCCAATTATACCTAAAGCTAGAAAAAAAGCAGATAATAAAGAGTAAGAGCTATTAAATAAAATGAAGAGAAAATGGGAAAGAAAAGTCAATCAAACCAAGAGTTACTTATTCAAAGTGATAATGAAGTTACGAAAACTTAAAATTAAAGGATGATGCGAGTATTAAAAGCCAGATATTGAAGTCCACACATTTCACTAATTTCAGCAAAATAAATTAAAAAAAAAATTAAAAAGCAGAACTATTAAAAACCGTAAGCCAACAACTTTTATGATCTGTATGAGGTGGAAAAATTCCTAGGAAAAATAACCTATTAAACTGAGCCATGAAGAAATCTACATAGATCTATATAGCAAGTGAGATTTCACTACTAATAACCCCTCTCAACAACCACGTATAACTAGAGAAGTCAAATTCACAGGACAGGCGGCTTCGGAGGGCTGAGGAAGAGGGAACTATACCATGGTCTCGACTTTTAGTTTAACAAGGTGGAAAAGCACTGGAGATGAAGGTGATGGTGGCTGTATAATAATCTGAATGTGTTTGATATTGTTGATCAATAAACTTGAGAAATAATCAATTTATGTTGTGTATATTTGATCACCACTTTTAAAAGAAAAATCTTGAAATACTTGAAATGCTAATAAAATACTCCCTACTAAAAATAAAAAATAGCAATAACAGAAACAAACACAGAAATTCTACTATAACTTAAAAAACTGAGACAAATACATATCATGTAATTCCATAAAACTTAAAAAAATAAACAAAGCCTTTAAAAGTTTCAAAGCCAGTGAAGCCCTGATATTAATCATAGTATTTCTCTTTCCTATTTTTTAAAAATTTTTATATATATTTATTATTTGGTGTTTTTACATCATGCACCCCATCAAATTCAGATATCAGACCTCTCAGTATCATGCCCACTCTTATGATCTCCACATTTACAAGACTGCCCATTCATGCTGCTCATTTGCTTACTGGAGCATAATTAAACTCCCTGTGGCCAGACCCTTAAAGAAAACAAGTCTTTTCTTACCCACACCTCTGTCATAGGCCATCAATGAAGAAGTGAGGCATTGTGTCATTTAGCTATGTTCTAGCCTTGAGTTCTTGTGTACAATGACATCTCTCTCTTTTTATATATTTTTTAAAAGTCTACTAATGAGTGAGTACATCCCTGCTTCTCTTCCTGGGTTTGTGATAGCTCACTCAGGATGATATTCTCCATATCCATCCATTTGCCTGCAAATTTTAGAGTATCATTTTTTCTTACTGCTGAGTAGTACTCCATTGTGTAGATGTACCACAGCTTGTTAATCCATTCCTCAGCTGAGGGGCATCTAGGTTACAAAGCAAGTATTTGTTAAAATCATTCACTGAATTTAGGTTTAATTTTGCTATCTAAAAACTCACAGGTTTTTTTTTTGAATCTTCAATTTATTGAAACAAATTTATAATGTAAATCCTTATGATTTTCTGGAATTTCATTCATATCTGTTATAATGTTTGCCTTTCAATTTCTAGTTTTATTGAAGTATGTCTTCCTTTTTTTTAATTTGGTTAAGAATTTGCCAATTGTGTTTAATCCTTAAAAAATAAATACATTAATTAGTTAAAAAAGAAACATTTTATATAGCAAAATATATTAACATAGTTTAAAAATAATGTAACAACTATTACTTAGTTGCTAAAAATTCCATGTAAAAATCCCAAAATGTTGTTTGAAAAATCTTACCAAATTGAACCATTATATGAACTTAGGTTGAAAACATTCCCATAATATTGAAAACCTAGAAAGTTTTCAAAACAAAGCAGAAAGGAAGCTAAGGAGAACATACCTACACAAAAGGTACTTCTCAAAGGGAGACGGTCCATCTTGCAGCTACTACAGGTCAGCAGAAGAACAAAAAACCTAGAAAACAGAACTGTACATCATTCTGTAGTTCATAGCAGACCCCTTTCCCTCCTCCCACATTGACTTTGAACTGAATAAATATACCACGTTTCCGAGAGAGAGAGAGAGAGAGAGAGAGAGAGAGAGAGAGAGAGAGTGTTATCTCACTACAACTAAAGGACTCGTTAATATTCCACCTTCCTGGAGTCAGGGAAACCAAAGAAGTCACATGTGTGACTTAGAAGTGAGACGTAGAACTGTCACTTTCTTACAGAACTCATATCTGGTACTTATATCAACTTCAGCTCCTATACCAAGCATTGGAAACTTCCCAGGGAACCTCAACTCATACCACCCAATGTCAAGGCTCCCCAATGTCACGTGTGTTTCAAGAGATCCTGCAGCTCAGATTTTCAGAATGGAGAAAGTATTTCAATCAGGCAGAACTGAGGAACTACCGACCTGTAATACCTACCCCTAACACTGTTGGGGCAGCCCTAGAGAGATGGAGCACAGCCTGCCATTTCATTTTCAACAGAAGCAAGTGTCACTATGTGAAATATCTGTGTGTTTAAATGCAGAAATTCAATTTGACTTTCAAACACTGGATAAGCTCAGGAATGCCTGGACTGCAATCTCCACCTAGTGTGAATGACCTGTAAAGCACAGCACTTCCATATCCTGGTGTCCTTAATGTGTAAGGGCAGTTCATTAATTCTTCTGTGCAAAGAAAAGGCACAAAATAGATTTCTGCATGTTTTCTGTCTTCTGAGCATCATATTCTTGACTTGAGAATGCCAAAATGAACCCTTTCTTGGAAAGGACTTTGTGTCTCCTGAGGAAAGGATCTGAAGAGAACCAGATGGATTCTGTCACTTTTTTGATCCAATTACCTGAGATTTTTACAGGTTACTGCTCTCATGTGATGTTGAAACTGCAGTATATGGTAGTTTGAATGTAAATGACCTTCATAAGCTGGTAAGGAGTGACATTGTTAGGATGTGGCTTTGTTGGAGTGGATATGGCCTAGTTGGAGAAAGTTTGTCACTGTGGGTGCAGGCTTTGAGATTTCCTATGCTCAAGATACTGCCTAGTTGACTTCCTGTTGGCTACAAGATGTGGCAGTCTCAGCTCCAGCACCACATCTGCCTGCATGCTACCATGTGCCTGTCATGATGATGATAATGACCTGAATCTCTGAATTGTAAGCAAGACACCCCAGTTAACTGTTTTCTTTAGAAGAGGTTCTGTGGTCATGATGTCTCTTCACAGCAATAAAAACCCTAGAACATGTGGTTACTCACAAGACTTCCAGAAGCAGCTCCTTTCTCCCGGTCCTTTCTTCTAAAAGCAAATGCATCCATCGTCTTATCTAGCATGAGTTTCCCAGGACCAGCAGACAGGTTCAGAGCAAGGAGGGTTATAACTTTTGTAGTAAGGGGTTTCTGGCCCAGACTAGACCCAGTTCAGACCTTCCTGCGACTGCTTCCCCCTGCTTCCCCCCCCCCCGAAAATGACTCAGACACATATTAATTTCATCTTTCTTGGTCTATGTCTCAGACTTAGTGCTAGCTAGCTCTCTCATCTTTATTTAATTCATTTCCATTAATCTGTCCTGCCACATGACCCGAGGCTCACTTGTATTACCTTACCTGCTGAATCTTTGGCAGCTGGATCGATCTCCGGTGACTCTGCCCTCCTCCTCCTCCTACCTATGCTCTATGCTCCATTTCCCTGCCTACCTATGGTGCCTGATATAAGCCAAAACAGTTCCTTTATTTAAAGAGTAATATTCACAGCATACAGAAAGACATTACCACATCAAACCCTTTCTAATCCAGTCTTCAGCTTGAGATTCTTGAGTCAAGGATGTAACCTTGAAGCACCCAGAAACATCCTTTCCTGCTGTAAATACCTTTGCCAACATTACAAGTTCTAAATAGGTTCTCAGAAAGTTCTAGAAAGATTTGCCATGCCACCTTTTCTGTTATTTTGCCATGTGAAAGAACATAATGAAAGCAGTTGGTAAATGTGAATGCAGGCTCAGAATGTGAATTTAAAGTTGGTGTGTCACTTGTGTGCTCCATTTCTCCTCCCTACCTGATGCTTCTGAGTCTCTGCTGGGACACAGCTTTGCACCAATCCTAGTGACACACAAATGATGACACTGGATATCTGTGTGTTGCTCTACACAACACTAGGATTTTCTCATGCTGTTCAGAAAATCCAGGTGTAAGCATTTGGATTTGTGAATGTCAAAGTTAAAGGCTCAGAACCCTACTTGTAGCACTGATGGGGGCCCTTGTACTCAGCCTGCTGTATTGTCTTCAGGCCTTGTGGGAGACTACCACACTGTTGTAAGTGTACCCACAGAGTGCACTGTGGGATGCCAGGACCTCCCTCTCTTTTTCTTCTGTTGTCTGTCTGTGAGGTGAGTTCTCTTTGCCATGTATTTCTGCCATGATGTATCACCTCACTGCAGGCCCAAAGCAAGGAGGAGATTTGATTTCTTTTATGCAAAACCAGAATAAACCTTTTTTAATGAGTTAGTTATCCAAGGCATTTTGTTATAGTGATAAAAAACTATCTGGTATGTAAGTCTATGCAGTCTTCTTTCAGTCATATTCCTGTTCCTCTTATACATGCATCCTACATGTGACCTAAACATGCAATATTTTCCTTAGGCAGAGCTGAGGAACTACTGTGTCCTTGGAGACAACTGTGTCAAACACCCTGCTATGTATTTTATGAGCTGTCTTGCCAAATCTTCCCAGTAATCCAGTGGTAACTTGATTGTCATCCTCATTTAGCCAGTGACAGACTCTGGTTAGATGCTGGCACGGCTGTCTCTTCCCTTCATTGTCTCTCAGACCTTTTGTGCCAAGATTAAGATGTGCCTCAGAGACAGAAAATGAAGTCCTGAGTTGAGACACAGGACTTCCATGCTGTTTTAGTTTTCTGGATCTGCTGATAGATCACTCAGATTTTTCTGTAGAGTGAAACATGATCTGGACATCCCCACCCCCCAATTCCACCAAATGTGTCACTGCAGAAGATGCAGTGACTTGTGTACAAGTTTTCTAAAATTTAAACTTCCAGCAAACTCTGGAGGAAAGAAAAAAAAAAGCAGACATGTTTTGGAACCAGATTTATGAATTTGGTCTGAATTTAACAAAAAGTTGGCCTGGGCTTCATTTTACTGCAGGAAACAACCTGTTCAGTATTAGTTTTTCCAAAGGCCTCTTGCCCCCTCCTTTGTACACAGAGGATCATAAAGGCAGGTGCGAGCTGGAAGCCAGAAGAGCAGACAAAACTGACCTTTAGAGTTTTGTTTCAGGCCAGTGTGCACAGCCTCCCAAAGCATACCGACAAACACAAATAACTTTCGACCTCTGGCCTCTTCACTTGTGGCGTCCATTGTGGCTAAGGCATCTGTCTTCTCCTAGGCATATCTTTTGAACACAGAGAGGCTGTGCATTGAGTTATGATGACTTTTGTGACCTTCTTCTGTGACCTGTTGGGGTTTTTTTGTACATAATAAACAGACTGGGTAGAGGCAGATTTTAAGTAACATGTCTTATCATTTACTTCTGCGGAGTCTTTAATTCTATTTTCTTGTCTCAACTCTTCTGGTGTCTTTAATAAGCTGTGTTTCATCTTTTATTTGTGCTGTTAGTTGGAATTTAGATGGTGAGGTGGAGTTAATGTAGGGAAATAGATATTTAGTTCCTGGGAGATTTCTACTTCTTAGATAATAGGAGATCCCTCACTACTGCCTAGCTATTCACAAAAGTCAGTCTCTATGGACTTTGCTACTAAGAGAGATAAGCTTTGTTCACCTACAGGGTCTTCACCATCCACTATATTAGTCAGCTTTGCTGCAGTAACAAAAAGAATTATAGATCTCAGCAGCCTTACAACAGCAAACTCCTATTTCTTGTGTGGGGGCTGCGGTTATGCTCTGTGTAACTTTTATTCCTATAATCCAGGAAGAATTAATATGTTCTCAGGATTCTCCTTAAAACATTAGCTTAAATGAAGCAAGTATCACATATTTTCTTTGCACCCTACTAGTCCTGCATAGGCCAGATCCAGAGAATAGAAGACGAGAAAGTATCCAGTACATGTAGAGAGAGAATCCTACTCAGCTCATAGAAGGAGACTTATAGGAAAGGGTAAACCAATGTAAATCATAATCCATCCCATCCATAAAACTCTCTCAATATATGTGAATTGCCTTCTCCAGGTAGAGACAAATAGGAGTCTGTGCCAGGGTGGATAACATCGAAGACAGAGGAAGTAGAAAGAGTAGAGATTTTGATGCTCTTTAGGCAACATAGAATCATGATAGCTTCTCTGTGTGTCTGTCACTTTCTGGCCACCTAACAACACTTCATCTTTCCTAATGGCACCTCTTAATGATTGAGTTAGAGTTTTTCTTTAGAAATACACACAGCACAGAACTCTGGACTCTTCTCGCCATCCTGTCAACTCCACAGGCAACTAGATGTTTTTCTCCAGTGCTCTTTCTCAGGATTTTCCTTCCAGGTTTGTGCTTCCCGATACAGGAAGTTGTGGGTCACACCTGCTGCACCTGAGAACGAGGTGGACTTACTTTCCCTAGATCCTGTCTGTTTCCTGTTCCCTGGCCCCTTACCCTCCCAATAGAACTAAAGGTGGGTTTACTTTTTCACTGAAATTTACCAGTGAGAACTCCCCAGCCTGTGGCCAAAAGTCATGATCTGATCTAACACCACAAACACAAATTTTAATCATCTAGTCTTTATTTCCATGGAAGTCACATTTGACACTGAGAATTAGAAAATATGTGTTACTATAACCAACTTTAAAAAAATGAGTAAAAAGTTTGGGTGGCTTTTGTAGTACATTGATGGCCACAGGAGCCTGGAATTTGAGTGTCTTCAGGGTACATAGCTACATGAGGGTGGTCAAGATTAAAAGAGTCAGTGTGGAGGGTAGGAGTTATCCTAAACTACAGCAAATGTTTCTGTGTAGAAGAATGGGGGAAACTGGCATCAGTTAAAAAAAAAAAGATAAAATTGTAAGTGATGCTTACAATAGATTAGTAATAGTGTGTGATGATTTTATTAAACTATTAAGTAAAAAGAAACAAAAGCGTTTGCAGTGACACATTTTGTTCTCGTAGAATGGAAGTATTGTGTACACATGAGTCTGGAATGACTTCAGATAAAACATGAGTTCCGATTATGTTCTTTGTTTTACTTTCATGTGGCATCCCATTCTCATACAAAGGGCATGACTCACCCTGACAAAGAAGGATACTAGCTTTGAAAATTAACGTCATCTGCAACTAAACAATGGAAAAGCCAGGGAAAGATCATTTTATAAACAATACACTTGTCTTAGTCAACCTTCAGGTAACTGCAGGTCCTCTCTCTCTCTCTCTCTCTCTCTCTCTCTCTCTACCTCCCTCCTACTCTCTCTCTTCCTTTTCCTCCTTCCTTCTTTCCATTTTTTCCTCCCTCCCTCTGGGTCATATTACTTACCTGTGCTCCCCTCCACTTGGTCAGAGCCTCTGCTAATCTGCACTGAGTTGGAATGAGTCAAGGAACTCACCAGGACAAGCGCATGCCACCTGGATTTCTTTTGCTCTTTTTGCACAATGCTTCTCTCTCTTTTCCTTTTGATGCTGTTGTTGTGCCTCAGCATTAGCTTGTAATGTCTTTATAATAGCCAGCCATGGATTCAATGTTTTATAAATTTAAGAAGAGAAAAACACAAAGGCTTTTGATTACAAAGAAATCCTGAGAACAATGAGTGTGCTAGCAGAGACAGGAACTGTGCAGCAGCTATGTGGAGGCTGGCCTGTGTGGCCTTCCTCTACCTCTTGTCATTTGCAGAAAGATCTCCAAGAATTGTTACAGAAAAGGAGACACTTATGACCTTAGGCAGACACCTGCAGATCTGTGGATTATCCCACATTCTGTAGCTGTGGGTAAAGGTTTTCATGGTAATGTAACCAACCAATTAGTCTTTCAGAGCGTGCTTTGGATGTTTACTGACTGACTAAAGACTGTCTTATTGGAGAGCAACACTGTGTTCTGGGTGTGCCAGGTCTAATGCTTGAAGGCTGTTTGTCTTCTTTGGAAGCTGGTAGAGTATGTGACAGAGTGAAATAAAGATACAAAGCAGCATCAGCATCCAGACAGTGACTGTAGGGAGCATACACACTGTGAAAGCAAGATGCTTGATGCACCAGCCTCTGGCTGTATAATATATACTGAGTGGCATTTCATTCTAGTCCCACACTTATAATGGACACTGTTATCCATGACAACACTCCTTGTCACAAAGACAGATGTGAGCTCATATTAAAATGAGCCCAGGTGCTGAGACTTAGTTACCTTAGAGGCTAACAGAACCCCCTCAATATGCCTTCTCACCCAGAGTTCCCTGCTAGCCAGGTCGGAGATTGAGCAAATAGATAATGTTATTTTTCAGCACATGTGAGCACCAGGTTCTTATGGCCATGTGACTACACTCTCTCTTCTGGGTTGTGAGCAGAGAGCACAAGAGAGTTAAAGGGATGTACATGGACAAGGGGTGTACAAGTGGGTCTTATTCCCAGAAGACATTTCAAGGAGAAATGACTAAAGGCACAGGGATGGGTTTCAGAGGGGACCAATAAGAGAAAGTGGAGGATTCAGGTTTCTCTTAAACACCCAAGTCAGCATCTGTCTAGTGGTCCCAGACTTAGGCTGCTCTTATCCTGAAGAGATAAAGCTCTTACTTCCCCTTTCTCCATGGCTTGGCCTTCTGTCTTTTCTAGGTGTTCAGTTCTTTGTTTGGCCCAGGGAACAAACTCAACATTCGCCCTCAAAAATTACCAATACCACAGTTACAAGAGGGAGTGAGTTGTGTCCTGAAGGATGCAGGGAGAAGAGCCAGAGAGTTTGAGAGGACAGTAGCCCCCATTGGGACCTCAAGACAGTAGCCAGGGCTCAAGGGTGGAAATTGGTCTCCTACCTTGTAGTGGCCACAGATGGATGGTCTCCCTGACACAGTAATGTGCCCGAAGCTTCTTCAGATGAGTGATGCCAGAGAGAGGACCTCTTTCCTGTCTTTTCTATAGGACTTCATATTCTTCACCATCACTCTCTACATCCTGCTACTGAAAACAGGGACTGCTGATTTGGAAAACTTAATAGAAATGAGCATAAGCAAGCAATAAATCATGGCAAGAAAAAAGTGCTGGCCTCATCCCTGCCTCTGATCCTATGTGTGGTCCAGAATATTGAAGAAGGTGCAGCCATTATAACCAATGAGGTTGGGCACCACAGTACTGAGAATTTTTTTTTTACATTGTATAATGTTTTCTAGTTGATTTATTTTTCTAATTGAATGAGGTTTAATTAGAAGTTCAGGATATAGCTCATTGGTAGAGTACTTGGCTAACACCTTGGTTTGGTCTCCAGCACTAGAAAAATAACGATGATAGTTTTTAAGATAGAGCGTAGGTAGATAGATAGGTAAGTAGATAGGTAGACAGACAGACAGACAGATTACAGACAGATGGTGTCTAACCAGAAGTCATTCTTGAACTCAAATTTTTTGTCATATGCTATGTTATAAACCAACTCTTCACTCCTACCTTGGTAATTTTGTTTACTGACATTCACAGTAATTTCCTTCAGTATCTGTGAATGTCTGACTCCAACTTCTCATTGTAATAATAAAAGATGGCAACCAAGCTGAACTCTGTCCATTTAAAAAGAGACTATTTTTAAACAAATTTGCATTTCTTTCCCAAAGGGTTTGCCTAATGCTTTTTTTTTTTTTCTTAAAAAGAATAAAGCTTAGTCTTCAGAGCCCAGGTGAAGTCAGGCTGATCCACTCTTCTCAGAAGGAAGGCAGACAACTTGCCCATTTTCCAAACGTGAAAGGCTTCCTTTGTTGCTAGCAGCTTCTAAGAAACAGCAGTAACTGTTCTCATGGCTTGTCATATTTATAGAACCTGCTTTTTGGAAGGCAAAGAATTACCATTCCTTTTGAAAATCCCAGTTGAGAGAGATTGAAAGGGAAAATAAACCACAGACTGTCACCCATTTCAGAGTGGGTGTGGTGTGCCACTCCCCAGCTGTGGTGGGTCCACACAGCTAAGGATTTATACCCTTTTCACCTCTGAGGACCCTTAATAAGAAGTCAGTGCTGCCCATGGCTCACCACTGTTGGTGAGGAACAGAGGACCAGCTGCTGTGATTTCTCCTCTGTCACTTTTAACTCGGACATATAAGAAGCTTGGAAGCCTGACATCTGGGTTAAGAGTGTAGAGGTCAGTAACGGGATCCAGGGCTCAGGCTTCCAGAACAATTTCCAAAGTTTGGCTGAGAAAAGAAGAGAACATGGTATATGACTCTATTTCCTTGTGGAAAAGATCCTGCTTCAAGTTACTCTATTTGAAGGGCAAGCTTCCTGTTGCTTTCTTTTGCTTGCAAGTGGGATTGTCCTGGGAATAGACCTCACTGGCTTCCTCTCCTCATGCAGGCTGCTGTAGCCTACACTGCATGGCTTCTGTCTAATCTCCTCCAGCTCCTGCATCACGAGACCACCTTCCTATATCAGTCATCTGTACTCAGCTCCCAGATGCAAGTCTGATCCTAGGATCCCCCCCTCTTTCTCTATCTCTCTCTCTTTCACACACACACACACACACACACACACACACACACACACACACACACACGGACAAGTGCTGGTTATTTTTTAGCCCCTATTCCCTATGTGATATATAGAGAGAACAGAAGTTGATGAAGCGCCTACGTTTTCCCTCCAGGACCACATATGCTTCAAGAAGCAATGATTCTGTGTCAGTAGAACTGGGTAAGGATGTGGGTCAGTGTCATTATTTGTACACACTATGGAGGCATTCTTCTTCTTCTGGATCTCCATGACTCAGCACACATGTCTGGGAGTCATTGTTCTATCCTTACAACATAATAAAGGAAGTTCACAAAAATAATAAATTCTGGGTTCTCTCAAGGTAAAAACGTTGAAGCTTAAAGTTACTAAGCATGTATCAGGAGTTTGGTCCCAGACAGCACATTCTATACTGCTGTACAATCCAGGACACAGACAAACATGGCTACTCACTCAAGGTAAGTAGTAAGCAAGTAGATATATAAGTAAGCATCTGATCTTGTAAGATGAGACTCTGGACCAGGCAAGAGCTAATCAGACAGGATTTTTTTATGGTGATATATTTTATATTTAATAAAATAAGCCTGGAATATTAGAGAACAGACTCACTCACAGTCAAGCCATGAGGGTCAGAGAGTGGTAACTCATACCTTTAATCCCAGCATGGGAAAAGACCAAGTGGTGACCTACGCCTTTAATCCCAGAACTCCAGAGACAGATCTTTCTGTGTTTCTATGAGTTCAAAGCCTAAAAGCAAAACAGTAGTACTGGTGCTTCCTCCTCAAACCCATTTCTAAATCCTTTCTGTGCCCACTAACCCAAAGCCCTTATGGCAAAACTCTCCTAGGTCCTCATTCTTAGACATCACTAAGTCTCCTAAGGTCAAGTTCTTCCTTGCTTTGGCAAACCTAAGTGACTTTATTAGACCTGGAGGTTTCTCTCAAGGCCTTCTGGGAATCTGAGAACAGTCTAGGTTTTTCTACCTAGTAGTAAGCAGTAGGTAGCTCTGTCCATTTTGAGCATCCATCCTGTTACAGAAGACAGGACAAGAGCAGGAGAGAGGCTTGAGAAGGGAACAGTGATAGGCTGCACCTGATTCCTAGAAAACAGTGAAAACAACCTATTAGCAAGAGCACTGATAGCAACCTGAGTCTGGATTCCCTGAGCCCATTGCTCCTGTTTCTCCACAGTGACACACACACTCTAGGAGGGTGGTAGGAGATGACATGTTATCTGTCCCTGGAACTTCAGTGTGTTCATCAAAATGCAGTTGCTCTATGGTCAGCAAGGTTCTATGGTCTGAATGCTGATTGGACAAAGGTCAATTTGGCACTTGGAGAGAGGTTCCTTGTGGAAGTCCCTGAGGGATGCACTGGGTAGCTTCCCTTGGAAGTAAGTAAATTTTATTCCCCAAATTCTACTTTTGTGAACACATTCCATGATATACTATGGACAAGCAACAATGATACCAAGCATGAGCAACAGCCATGTTCAACACACAAATTTTTTTATAGAGAAAAAGTTTATCCTGACTCACTTTCCAGAGGTCCAAGGTCAAGGTGTTGCATATTGTAATAATAACTTTCCTTCTGGCTAGGTCCAAGAATGGCTCAGAGTATTATGTGGTGAGAAATATGGACCACTCACATGTGTATCCTATCTTTCATTTTTTTTCAATAATATAAATTTACCTGGATTACCCGATCTACAACACACAGATTTATACTTCACATGAATTCATGCTAACCAAAACAGCAGCTAGAACATCACTTGAGAGTCCATAATTTCTTCTCCTGATTCTCAAATATTGATGAGTAGGAAAACCACATGGTTTTTCAAACTTTGTTGGTAGGAATCTGATTGTAGCACCTAGGATGGGATCCAGGTCTGTGTATTCAGCATCTATAGATCAGGAAGCTCACAGGCACACAGCTGAGACTAAGATGGGGAACTATTGCTTGGATCTGCCCCTCAGCCCAGCAATGACCACTTCTCAAGCTTATTCTGAGGATAGCATAGGTAATGATGGTACTTTCCAGGGTAATGATAGTAAGTAGAAGAGTTGGAGTTCTGTGCATAGTGATCCTCCAGGGGCTCTTTGACAGACTAAGTTATATAAACCCTACCAAGCATGTGACTTAGTATATGACAAATACTTGTGACTTGGGGAGGAGACCAAAACCAAGCTAGCCTTGAAGATCACTAGCCTTTTAGGTCAGCCCTAATTCCCAGGAATATTTGATTTTGATGAACATTAAAGCCCAGTACCATATACTTGTCTGAGATCTTTGATGGAGGTATCCCCAAGAAGTTTTACTTCAGACTTCTGAGGATCAGACCCTAAGTTAGACCTCAGGTACAACACTGTATCAAGGACTTTTTCCTAAGAAGAGTGGCAACAGCTAGGACTGGCCTGGGCTCTGGGGAAGGGAGCATGAGGAGAAGGAGAGTGTGAAACTCTTGCCTAAATGATTTCATGGGAAAGCTTGTGGCTATAAATTGTACCTGAGAGCTTTTAGCCATGAAGTCAGAGTGATGTCTCTCCTCATATTTTCAAGGATGTCCTAGTGAAGATGACACGGAACCTTAATCAACTGAGCATGTGGCAGTGAGGAAACAGAAGCACAGGGTCACTCAAAAGGATCAAGCATGCACCTGCTGAGCACCACTCATGGTAGATGTTGGTCCAGGTGTTCTGTCCTGGGTTTCTGACCCAACACAAGTATCTGAGCGATAGCCCAGCATAAGTCCTTTAATTTTAGTGTCCTCATACTTGAAAAGGGAACTGTGATGGGGACCGGCCCTTGTGGTGCAGGAAAACAATCAAAACAGGAGCTGGCACCACAGCAGTGCCTGAGTCATTCTGTGATCACACTCATCCTTCACCTATGTCAACAGACTGGCAGGTTTCACCTGCTCAAGGTTGCACAGCTGTTAAATACCAGTGACAGCCGTCATTCATTGAAGGGGTATCGTGTGCTGGGCAGTCTTCCAAGTGCTTTTTAACACTTAACATATTTAATCCTCAAACAACCCGTAAGTTCACATTATCATTAGCTCTGGGCATGAGACATTATTAATAATTTCCCTAAAGTCGCAAAACCTCTGTGCATGGATTTGAGTCTGTCTCACTAATTTGGTAGCTGTGCCACACTGCCTACAATAGTAGTATATGTGCACATATCTGTGCTGTTTGAGTAAACGTGTGTGCATGCACATGTGCACACTCACACACACACACACACACACGTGCAAGTACATTTAGACACATGTATGGAGGTCAGAAGACAATCTTCAGGAACTTCCCCCTTTTAAAAACAGGGTCTTTTGCTGACTTGGAGCTTGCCAATTTGGCCATATTGCCTGCCGGTGAGCTGCCTTTTACTGCCTCTCCAGAGATGGAATTAGTACAAATAATGGCTACTGTGTCTTTCTTTCTGTGTGAGTTCTGGGCATTGTGCTCATGACTTCCTGTTTCAGGCCAAGCACTTCATTGACTAAGGGACTATTCCCTCAGCCACACTATTTCTTTATGTCTCTATGATCCTCAAAAGATGAAGCCCCTTTCTGTTTGTATCTACATGTTTACTGATGGGAGAGAAGTGAGATTTTTGTGACACATTTGGATTAAAATAATCATTTTGAAGCCACCTGGAAATTTGTTGCTCCATAGTTTAATTAGCCTAGAATGATCTCAACAACAACAAAACTGTTTAAACCGGTTTTATTAACTCATTCAATAGAAACTTCAACAATGCTTGGCTTCATGTCCAGCCCAAGAGGAACAATGGTGAGATGTGATATTTTCCGGGTTATCCCAGCAGGGCTGTCTCCTCAGGAGGTAGCTGCCATTCCCACCTCTAAGGTATTAGATTACAGGGCCCAAATGACCTCACCTTGGTATTTCATGAGGTCTTGGTGCTGTGTTAGAGGAACTCTCTCTTCCAGTCTTCACCCTCAGGTTTTCAGTGCCTTGATAATCAACATCATTATCTGTGCCCGCTCCCCACCCTGAAATTACACAGGCAATAATCAGCATCATAATTAGGAAACCTGGAACTGGGGACAGAGCAAGAAGGATAAGTTTGAGAAGGCATTCTGAAAATCCAAATAGCCTTTCACAAAGTTGTGCAAATTCTCTGGCCACTGATCATTACAATCACCTTCTTGCTACTCCCATGTGTCCTAATAGTGACTAACTCTGAACTAGTCAGTGGAAGGCATTTTATCTGAGCTAGCTTCTTTTCCCACACCCATTCCATGTGATTTATTAGCAAAAATGAGTGGCTTTTTAATGAAAGAAAAAAGAATCCAGGCTGATGTCCCTGAGTAGGTGAGTAATTTCTTTCTCTAAAGTGAGTAAGAAAAAGACTACTGTTCTGCTTCTCCAGCTTCCCTCCCATGATGCACAGCAAGCACTGATGGAGGAAGTGGGGTCCCACCTTGTCTCAGAGTGACCACAGGGAAGAGTGAAGCAGCACCCAAGGTCTCACTGTCATCCCACTACCTATCAAGCAGATAACAAAGAAGATTTTGCTATAATAAACCTGGGAAAGTTAGAATGGGGATTTTCTCACACAAATCTGGAAGAGATGTTACTCCAGTCCCAGAAGGACTTGAAGGACCCTTCTAATTGAAACACCCTAAATTCATGATGCTAACACCCCCCCATCTTGTGTCCCCTCAGAAACCAAGAAGGCTCTACCAGCTGTCACTCCCCGCCAACTTTCAGGTATAAGACACAAGGGGATGTACCCAGTTCTGATTTAAATTTAATCGGTGTGGTCAATTATTTGTATAAGAATGGAGGAAAATAAAGACTATTTCACAAAAGTCAACTCTGTAATTTTAGAGCCTTTAAGACATTTGAAAACGCCTTGTGCAATTATGTGGCGCTTAATACTCAGATAATGGAACAATGAAAGATGTATGTTTGCATTTTGTAAAATTAAACTGTATGCAGTTATTTATCTTTTACCTTAATTGTTTGAGCTTGTTTCTAATGTAAACTGTTGTAATTTTAAATAAATATCATAGAAAAAACTTTCATAGGTATCAAGAATCCAGAGTAAATTTACTTTGCAAATAGGCTTTGTAGGTATGTTTTACACCGAGGATCTTAAATTGACACTTTCATTCAAAAATACTTTGAATTACTCACCATTTGCCTCGCTGAGGTCAGACAGATCTTGAGAAGACAAGGCTTTAAAACAGAATTCAGCTGACATCTTCTTCCAGATCCCAAGGCATGACAAATGTACAGAATCAGGATAGTAAAAAGTAGCAACTATATTTTTGACTGATTTTGGTTTATCTCTTATGTTTTCCTACCTGTGCTCCATATTAAATGCCCAGTTTTATATGCCTTCTGAGAACATTTTTGGGCATTTTGAAATTTGGTATCTTGCTAGAACATGGAGGCATAAGAATTTGAAATAGCTGGGAACAGTTCCATAATATGAGTGCATGTGTTAATATATAAAATCCCCAATAAATGTTAGTTAAACTACTGTTTTGGTAATGTAAGTCATTTTTGCTGTGATAGTCACAGTGTGACTACAGACACTTGATAAATAATAGTAGAGTATAACAAACCTGATTCTCCATGGGTTCCAGGATCTGAAGAGTCATGCTCAGTAATACCCACTGTGTCTTCTGATTGTGATTGCATCCCTTTAGTGTCACTGAGTCAGCTTAGTCCAGTGTCAAACAGGATCAAGTCTGGACCCAATCTCATATCTGTGGCTGGCTAGATAAGTAATCTCAGGCATCTTATGTGAAATCACTGTGCCTCAGTTTCCTTATATACAAAGTAAGTCATGGAGGAGAGTAGCTGTTTATTTTGTAGGAATTGAATACATTAATGTGTTTTAAATACTACTGTGTCTAGTGAGATGGGTAAGAACTTCAAAGTATATACTATTTTTGCAGAGAACCAAGGTTTGGTTCCCAGCATGCATGCTGGCCAGTTCACAAACACCTGTAACTGGAGCTCAAGGTACCTGATACCTTCTTTTGAACTTGAAGGGCATATGCATTCATGTTCACATAACTTCCCCCACCACACACACACCTACTTGTATACACATAATTAAAAGTAACAAGAAAAAAATCCTTAAAAATATTATTAACAATATATGGCACATTGTGAGTCCTATATATGCTTTGGGTTTTTTTTTGTAGTATCTTATTTTAAGTGAATTTCAGATTTACTGAAATTTTTCAGAATATTCAGATTCTCCAGTGTTCTCTCTTGTTCATATTTTTGACAACTTGCTGTAGATAATATATTTATTTTCTTGTGCTATGTAACAAACAGTCACAAATTAAGACAGATAAGGAGCCATTCTCTAGGACTTAGGCACAGGGGCACACCATGTGCTCTCCCTACCCTCTCCTATACCCCTACCCCTACTCATTGCTGCTCCGATTCCAGGCCAGCAGGAAAGACTCCTGCCAGCAGGCCTTTCCAATGACATCCCATCTGACTCTGCAATCTACAAGCCCTATTTCTTCCCCCAAATCTACCCATCCCCTTACAACCTCAGCAACTCCCTGAGACACAGAATCTTCTCGTTCATATTGGACAAAGAGCTCTGATTGGATCAAAAGAGGCTCCCTGAGTCACAGGACCCAGCAGATCTGATTGGACAACAAATGTCAGTTGGATCAAGTGTGGCTTCCTGAAACACAGACACAGCCAGAGTAGATTGGACCAAGAAAAGCTCCATGAGACACAAACACCAATTGGAAAAGAAGATGGGTAGGCATCAGTGCAAGAATACATACAACAACATAAATAGCAATATTGCACCACCAGAACCAAGTGATTTTAAAACAGCAAGACCTGAATATCACAATGTAGCAGAAGCAGAAGAAAATAACTTTTAAAATAACTCTATGAAGTTGGTAGAAGTCTCTAAAAAGGACATAAAAAATTACCTTAAAGAAATAAAAAAAATGGAAGAAATAAAAAAAGACCATAAAGAGAGCCAAGAAAACCAGGAAGAAAGCAATCAAATAGGTGAAGAAAAAAGTTCAAGGCTTGAAAATTGAAATAGAAGCAATAGAGAAGCCACAAACTATGCGGTTCCCTAGATAATCTATAAATCCCACTACATCAAACCTAGGAAATGCTGGAAATGGAAAATCTTAGTAAACAAAAAGGAACTACAAATGACAAAAGAATAACCAAAAGAATGAAAGAGATGGAAGAGAGAATCTCTGGCATGGAAAATAATATAGAGGAAATAGATTCCTCAGTCAAAGTGAACACTAAGCCCAAAAAAAACTATAACATAAAACTTTCAGGAAATTTTGGAAGCTATTAAAAGACCAAACCTAAGAATAATAGGAATATGAGAAGGAGAAGAATACTAGCTCAAAGGCAAAGAAAAATATATTCAACAGAATTATAGAAGAAAACTTCTCAACTTAGAGTAAGCAATGCCTATGAAGATATAAAAATATTACAGAACACCAAATAGACTAGATCACCTTCAAAAAGTTCACTCACCACTTAATAATCAAACTGCTAACCATACAGAGTAAGAAAAGAAAATTAAGAGTTTCAAAGGAAAAGACCAAGTAACTTATAAAGGCAGACTCATCAGAATAACTCCTGAGTTCCCAATAGAGATTCTGAAACTTAGAAGGTCCTGAACAGGCATTAGGCAAACACCAAGAGACCATGGGTGCCAGCCCAGACTACTATACCCAGCAAAACTCTCAATCATCTTAGCCAGAATAAAGAAGATATCCCATAGCAAAACCAGATTTAAACAATACCTTTCCACAAATCCAGCCCTACAGAAAGAACTAGAGGAAAACTCTAAGGAAATTAGATACACACACTAAAACACAAGCAATAAATAAACCCACAGCAGAAAATCTCAAAGAAGGAAAATACACATACTACCACCAAAAAATTAAAAATTACAGGAATTAACAGTACGAATGGACTCAATTTGTCTATAAAAAGACACAGGTTAATAGAATGTATATAAAAACAGGGTCCATCCTTCTTCTGCATACAAGAAACACACCTCAACTTCAAAGAGAGACACTACCCCATGGAACTTTCTCTAAATTTGACCACATAATCAGTCATAAAGCAAATACTTTATGGATAAAATAATTAGAATAACCCCTTATATCCTATCAAACCATCTTGGCTTAACATTAGAGTTCAACAACAACATAAACTACAAAAAACCTCCAAACTCATGGAAACTGAACAACTCTTAATTGAAACACCTCTGGATCAAGGAAAAATAAAGAAATTAATGACTTTCTAGAATTCATTGGAAATTAATTCACAACATCCTCACGCTTATGGAAAACAAAGAAGGGAGTGCTAAGAGGAAAGTTCATAGCCCTTAATGCCTACATAAAGAATTTGGAGAAATCTCACACTAGTGACTTATCAGCATACCTAAAAGCTGTACTATAAAAAGAAGCCAATTCATACAGAAGGATGGTAGTAAATAATCAAGCTCAGGACTGAAATCAATAAAATTAAAACAAGAGAACAATAAAAAGAATCAATGAAACAAAGGGTTGGTTCTTTGAGAAAGTCAACAAGATAGACAAACCCTTATTCAAACTAACCAAAATGCATAAGAGAATAATAAAATTAACAAAATCAAAAATGAAAAGGGGGATATAACAACAGACACAGAGGAAATCCAGAGAATCATTAGGTCATACTTCAAAAATCTGTGCGTCACAAAATTGGAAAACCTAAAAGAAACAGATGATTTTCTGGATAGGTGGCATTTACCAAAACTAAATGAAGACCAGATAAACAACTAAAATAGACCTATAACTTCTAAAGATATAGAATTAGTTACTATAATTTTCCCAACCAAATATAGCCTAGGGCCAGATGGTTTCAGTGCAGAATTCTACCAGAATTTCAAAGAAGAGCTAATACCAATACTCCTCAAATTATTCTATACAATAGAAAAAGAAGAAATAGTGCCAAACTCTTTTTTATGAGTCTACAGTCACCCTGATACCCAAATCACACAAAAATGCAATAAAGAAAATTACAGGCCAATTTTCCTCATGAACATTGTTGCAAAAAAAAGTTTATAAAATACTGGCAAATCAAATCCAAGTACACATACAAAAAAAAATCATCCAACATGCTCAAGTAGGCTTCATCTCAGAGATGCAGGCATGGTTCAACATATGAAAATCTGTCAATGTAATTCACCATATAAACAGCCTGAAAGAAAAAAAAACACATCATCTCATTAGATGATGAAAAAGCCTTTAAAAAAAACCTAACACTCTTTCATGAATAAAAGTATCAAAGAAATCAGGGATACAAAGAACATAGCTAAATAAAATAAAGGCAGAATACAGCAAGCAGACAGCCAACATCAAGCTAAATAGAGAGAAACTCAAAATGATTCCACTAGAATCAGAAACAAGACAAGCCTATCCACTCTCTCCATATCTATTCAATATAATACTTGAAGTTCTGGCTACAGCAATAAGACAACAAAAGAAGATCAAGGCATACAAATTGGAAAGTAAGAAGTCAAACTTTTGTTATTTGCAGATGATATGATAGTATACATACATGACCCCCAAAATTCTACTGAGGAACTCCTACCACTGATAATCACCTTCAGCAGTATGGCAGGATGCACATTCATACCACAAGAATATTTGCTCAACTATGTTCATAGCAGCATTATTTGTAATAGCCAGAACCTGGAAACAATGTAGATGTCCCTCAATGAAAGAATGGATAAAATTTTTGGTACATTTGCAAAATAGAGTATTATTTATCAGTTTAAAAAAATGATGTCTTAAAATTTACAAGCAAATTGATGGAATTAGTAAAAAACCATCCCGAGTGAGGAAACCCAGACCTAGAAAGACAAACTTGATATGTACTCTCACATAAGTGGATATTAGACATAAAGCAAATGATAACCAGGCTAGAATCCACAACTCCAGAGAAGTAAGGGAACGAGGACCCTAAAAAAGACATCCATGAATCCTGCTGATAAGGGGAAATAGAAGAGACCTCCTGATAAATTGAAAGCTTGAGGTGGGGCAGTATGGGGAGATAAGAAGAGAACAAAAGGAAACATGAGAAAATGGGATGGTTGATTTAGGGGAGGGACAGAGAGGGAGAACAAAGAAACAGATATTTTGATGGAGGAACCCATTTTGAGATTAGGGAGAAACTTGGTGCTAAGGAAATTCTTAGGAATCCATTAGAATGGCCCCACCTAAGACTTCAAGCAATAGTAAAGAAGGTTCCTGAACTGGCCTTCCCATGTAATCAAATGATGACCACCCTAATTGTCATCATAGAACCTTCATCCAACAACTGATGGAAACAGATGCAGAGATCCATAGTTTAATAAAAGAGTCTGTACTGTGCAGAACTCCCAGTTTAATAAAAGAGAGGAGAAAGGAATTATATGAGCAAAAGTGTCAAGATCATGAAGGGGGAAACTCATAGAGACAGCTTACTGGAGCTACCTGGAGCTCACTGACTCTGATCTGATAGCTGGGGAACGTACATGGAATTCAACTAGGCCCTCTAAATTTCGATGACAATTTGGGCTTGGGCAGTTTCTGGGGCTCTGGCAATGGGACCAGGATTTATCCCCAGTGCATGATCTGGCTTTTTGGAGCCCATTTCCTATAGAAGAATACCTTAATTAGTGTTGATACGGGGGAGGGACTTGGTTCTGCCTCACCTTTTTATGTCACACTTTGTTGACTCCCCATGGGAGGCATTACTCTCTCTGAGGAGTAGATGGGGGATGGGGAGGAGGGAATCTGAGGTGTGAGTAGAAAGAGGGGGAATCTGTGGTTTGTATGTAAGATTAAAAAAAAAAGCTTTCAAATAATCTTTTTCAAAAATTAAAAAAACATTTTATAAGAATGTAGAAATTAATTTTTGAAGTCAGAATAAAAATCTATTTTTCATACATTCTTTGTTACATGAATTTTATAGCACCGTGTATGATAATGATATATATTCAGCTATTGTCCTCATGTAGTCATAGTAGTTTTTGTTTAACAATGTACTATTTTCTATGAAGGGCTATTTTAAAAGATTAAAAATCTGTTATTAAAACTATGAAAAAAAGAAATCTAAGGGTTGCACAATTACTGTCTCATACTTTCTATATGCCGAGAGCCCAGCACCATTTGCCAGAGTCCTTCTTCAAGATGTTGAAGGCTGAAGCCAATGGGTTAACTGGAACAGTTAACTATACAGAGGCCCAGGCTCCTCTGCTTTGGGTGAACTTGGCTCCTGGTGGTTACAGGACTGAGGTGATCTTTTTTTTTCCTCAGAATCATCAGAATCACACTGGGCACCTAGAGGCCACTAATGCATGGACTTCTTACTATGTGCCAGTTTTTATTCCAGTGGGACACATCTTCCTATTGTATCTGATACAGTTTGTTCCTCTGCAGTTTGTGGTACCCATAGTCAACAGAAAACCAATGCTATTAGGCAGAAACTGAACACCATTCTAAAAAGTATATAGAATTCTAAGCACGGCCTTCCCATTCTATCTCCTCTAGGGCATAGCCCTGACCTTTGAACAGAGTATCTACACTGTGGTTATAAAAGCTCCCATTTTCTGGAACATCCCAGTTATTTGATTGATTATCAGAAAATCACAGTAAACTTCATTTTCATTACCAATAGCCCCACAGCTCTGGTGAGAAGTGCCTCTCATTCAAGTGCTCCAAAGAGAAACCAGGCAGCCATTAGGAATACCTGAATAAAACAGAAAGCTGTAAACCCAGCTATATGTTCCTGAGGAAGAGACTTGTGGCTCCAGGTACATCCCAGAAAACTGAATTTCCTTACATCTTTACAGCCCCCTGTCACATACCCTGAGACTCTGAGGAATAACAGAGCCAGGTATTTCTGCTTGATTTCTCTATTCAGCAGAGGCACACTGATGACTGGGAAGGCACAATACTCCCTGCTCTTGTGAAATGATTACAGGTTGGCTGTGACAGGTCCAGAGCATCAGGCAAAAAGAACAGAGATTATGCAACCTGGAATCCAGATCAGCACCTGAAATTGTGAGGACCAGACTTCCTGTAACTCACCTGGCCTAACACAGAAGGATGAGTTCTGAAGCATCCGATGCCCCTCTGGGAAGACAGAGGTGAACACTTCTGCAGGTTCTGAGATAGAGAACACACAGGAAAAGACAGCCTGTTCTTGGAGCAAGAGAGTGACAGTTACCAAGGATGCTGGACTCCAGCTTCCTGCATCAGTAAGTGCAGCTAGAGAGATGGGAGGACATAAGAGTTTTCTGAATGCTCTGAATCCCCAGCAGCTTTAGTAGCTGATGAGGACAAAATAAAGATAAGTTGCAGTGCAGAGGTTCCCAACATGCAGAAAACAGGAAGCCAACAGGTAATGTAAACTGCTTGTTTCATAAGAAAATAAAACAAAATACATTTGAATGTGCTTGTATGTGCTAAATTAACTCTGAAGCATCACTTAGGACATTAACAAGAAATGTTAAATCAGCTGTGGGGTCTCAGCAGAAGAGTAGATGGATATGGCTGACAGTATTTTATCCATTTCTTAAGGCACTTTGTGGTTTTTGAATCATGTACTACATATTCATAGATTTTTAAAACTTTGAGGACTAACATACTAACTCAGTTCTATCTCTGGACCAAATACTTGAGTACTTTGGAATCAGACAGTTTACAGTCTGATATATGTTCAGTCATAAAAGAGTGTGTGTCTGTGTGTCTGTGTGTCTGTGTGTGTGCATATGTGTGTGTGTCTGTGTGTGTGTGCCTGTGTGTGTGTCTATGTGTGTGTGTGTCTGTGTGTGTGTGCCTGTGTGTGTGTCTATGTGTGTGTGTCTGTGTGAGTGTGTTTGTGTGTGTAGCAGAATGCTGACACTGGTGCCAAACCACCACTTGTCCAGGCTGCCAGTGCTGCCTGGGACCTGCAATGACTCTTAGTCACTCAAGGGGAAAGACTCAAAGCTGTTTTTCCCTTGGCCAAGTCCATGATGCATCAGAAGTGTTTAATAAGCTCACTTGCCTTTTCAGAACAGTCTGCTTCTGGCTCTAATGGATTCCATCTTTGAGGTGTTCAAGAAGCCGGAATGATGACTTCTTCTTCCTTTTGCTAAACAGGTAGAGGACTTCACACTTAGACCCACCTGTTTCTAGAGGCTGACCCGTCTGAAGGGCAGGCAGTCCTGCCCCAGTGACTAACACCAGGTGCCATTATTTTAGCTGTTAGTTTCAAAAAGCCTGCTCTGTGCAAGTTGCCCTGTGGAGGTAATGGAGCAGAGCCTGCTGGGGAGGCAATACAGCATGTATCAGATAGTATTAACAAAATCACTCTTCTCCACCTGAGTGGTTGAGCTGCTTCCACTGGGTTATTAAAATGACTCATTATATTTCATGACCCTGTGTATTTACTGTAACAGTGATCTCCATTCAGGGAATGTTCTGTGGCTCACTATAGTAGGAATTCTCAGCCACTTAAGAAATGGCATATTTAGCATTAGCCTGATATCCAGTCTGTGTGACCAACCAGATCTCCAGAGCTAGGTGACAGTTCACTGAATAGTTTCCTGTCTTTTAACAGCTCATGGTCATCAGATAGCATTTGTTTCTCCTTACTGCCTTTAAGGGAGACAGACAGAACTAAGCTTTCCCTGGCTTATGAGGAGTCCCTCACCTTCCTCGACGTTTGACTAAGATAAAGTTAAAATGCCAATGTTTTCATTTTTTTTTTACTCCTGTTGTATTCACATGAATTTTTGATGCTCTAGGAATAATATGTCTAAGGCAAGAGAAGCAAATAAAGCTGTGTGAGTGTGAAGAATGAGAGAGCTATTGTGTGCTGCTTTACGGTACTTAGTGGGAAGGTCTGGTGATGTCTTTCAGTAGCATCTGAACTCAGGTATAAAAGCCTTCACACAGGTCCAAAGGGTATGTGTGTCTAGGGACATATACCCTTTTCCTTTGGTGACCCCATGCTTGAAGAAACACCATGGTCCTAGATGCAGAAAAAAAGAAATCGATTGCTTGCACACGGTAACACGTGGCAATATTTATAGTCCCTCTCTATTTGTTTTCCTTATGTGCACAAATGTGACAGCTTGTGGGGACTGAAGGCTAGATTTTCCATTGTACAGCCTAAGCAACCCCACCCCCACCCCAGGGTGCTCACCTTTTGTTCCATTTTGGCCGCTCAACATCTTTCCTCCACTTTCTCTCTTTTTCCATCTTCTCTGACATGCCCAACCAATAGCTCCTATCATGGCTCTAGAGATTTCTGCTTCAAAGTGTTTGCTGTAGGAAACTGGGGTTCAGAGCCCCACACAAACACATCTGACAATCAGTTGTGTTGCTGATACAACAGAATTCCATTTCATGTTTGGGAGTCCAAAAATTCAAGTCCTGGAAGTTTGCTGCCCTCAGAGTAAAGAAGCTGCCCCAGGGCCAGCCTAAGCTGTCTTCGGAGCACAAGATGCCTTCTGTGGGCTGGAACATGCTGACCTGAACCCTCTGCAAGTGCCACAGTGTGGCTTGCTCTCCTCCCCTTTAGATGGCACCATTTCACTGCAGGGAGGCCCCTTACCCTTCCTCAGCGTCAATTAGTATTCGCTGTGCAAAAATCAGGAAATTCCTTCATTATGCCAGTGCCCGGTGGCAATCTGATAATTAAGGTGGTGCTTTGGCATTTCCATTATAAACTCCACTTCTTACAGAGGGTTGTGGCACAGCAATAAAAACTTGCCAGGAGGATTTCACCTTGGGACATTTTAGAGCAAACACTGCATTTTCTTTCTGAAGGTACATTTTTTTTCTTAATCATGTTATATCAAGTCAGAGAAATTTTTTTTCATGTGAACAAAAATAATTAAGAATTTATCTAGAGTTTTGATAACTTTAATTCAGGAATTGGTTTGTATTTAACTGTAAAGAAATAGGTAGCATTTGAGGTAATTATACCCATTCATTACCCTAATTTGATCATTACATAGTATATGTATGAATAGGTATATAACATGCTACTTGTAAATTGGTACGATTATTATGTGACTATTAAAAATGAAAGCACATAAAGTAAAATGCAAAATGCCAAAGCATTCTAATTTAAAAATGGTAAGAAATGTTTTAAATTTTGAGCCTTGTCTTACCAAAATGTCCCTTAGTTCTTGCATTACCTTCTTTCTAGTTTTAGTCTATGTTGGCATCATCCACAACCAGGTGATGTTAACTTATGGGGCAGTTATTTGTGAACTTTACCCAGAATGCATTCCAGCAGGTGCTTCTGAAATGTTGCTGTGTGCCCCTGCTCCACACCAGCATAAGTTTGTGCAGAGAACTGAAGCAGACACACAGGGCTTTCCTGTGCAAAGGCTCAGTCGTCATCTTAGAAGTTTCTGGGGACAGACATGTCTCCACATCAACACCTGTGGGCATTCCCAGAGTTCTGGTATTGAGTGAAGCCATGTGCTCTACCTTTTAGTCATAAAAATACCTAGTGACAATAAATTTTTCAGGCTACGTCATTTTCATACTCCCATTACCACATGCTATGACTGGAATAAAATTTCAAACTAATGGCATGATGCCCTTACTTTTAAGACTCACTGGTGATTAACACTGACTGTTTTCAGCTTGTTTGCTGTGTCTGTAACCAAATTCCTCAGGCTGCATATATTACAAAGAGAAGAGGTTCATTTTACTAACAGTTTTGGAAGCTGAAAGTCCAAACTTGGATGCCCTCCTCAGTTCAGCATATGGGCCTTTGTAGGCTACCCACAAACGTTACCAAAGCAAAGCAGAGACCTGACCACATTTTTGTTTCAGCCTCAGAAAGAGTGTCATTTTAAAAAATTGAGATTTGTGAATTGCAAGTAATAAAATAATATGGTGCTATATTAGTTATCCTTTTTAAAAACATTACAATTATATATTATTTTAACAAGTATGTGTGTGAGCATGTGCACATGCCATGCGGATGTCAGAAAACAGCTTGGGAGTTGGGTCTTTCCTTTCACCACATCGTCCCATCAAGCTGGCAGCAAGCACCCTTACCCTTTGAGCCATCTCACGAGGCCTTAGCTGTCCTTCTCATCACTCTGACAGAAGAAAGGATATAGACAATCCAACAGAAGGACTTCTTTTGACTCATGGGTTTCAGAGTGATTGGTCCATTTCATGTGTCCCCATGCTCTTGGACACAGATTCATGTGTCTCCTTGCTCTTGGGCACAGACTAATAACCGAGAGCATATGATAAGACTGGTTTTTATTTCATAGTTAACAAAGCAGAAGAAATGTCACATAGGCTGACTAATTTTATCTCTTGAGTCTGCACAGGTTGCTAACCTATGTGAAGGCACCACTGTTAATTCTGATGGGTCTTCCCACCCTCAGTGAATCCTCTCTAGAAACACTCTCCCAGGTAAAGCCAGTGGTGCCCTTCACTGGACACCGAGGTGAAGTCAGGCTGACAGTGGAGGTTAACCAACACAGTTCCACCAGTGGCAATGGACGCCTACAATGATGACATCACTGTCTGCAATACACAGATGATGTTTCTCTACTCTTGCCTTGTGAGATCAGAACAAGGTGTTCCAGACACACATCTGAGCTGATCCATACAGACATCTGAATGTTTGTTACCAACCTCCTCTGCATGTCTCTAGCTATCATTTTTGTAAAATGACAATGATTTGTCCATCTAAAAGGCTGATTTGGAACATAAGCAGGTCACAGTTCTTAGACCTACAGGAGTTTGGAGGTCTAAGAACTGTTTGAGTTCAGAGGCAGGTCATGAAGTCAGAAGTCCAAGAGGATACAGAATGAGACATATTTGTAGTACCACTGGGAGCTGACAGAAAGAAGAGTCGGGGAGGGAGGGAGGGAAAGAGAGAGGTGGAAAGAGGAGAGAGGGGGTAAACAGCAGGAGAAGTGAGCTAGACACTGTAGTTTACAGGTCTGTGTCACTTCCCACAATTAAAACTGATACTTAAAAAGTTCACAGGTGAGTCATAAGAATGGGAGTAGAATTACTTTTGTGTAACTGATCCAAAGATTGAAATAATTCCCTCCTTCCTCTTGTGTTGGCTCAGCCAATAACTTTTGTTTGCCAACACACACACACACATACACACACACACACACACACACACACACCATATAATGGATTTTAAAATACTAAATTAATTGTAAACTGAGGCTGATTGTCAGGAATCTTCAGACACAGAGAAATTATCAAAAGGCAGGCAGAGGTGTATGTGGTTGGAGTACTACTGTAGAGATGGTTTATCCAGAAGAAGTGAGGCCAAGAAGGTGCCTAAATTGATAGTTTAGTCTAGGTGATTCCACTGCAAAAGCTACCAGGATAAAGCAGTCAGTGACAGATCAAATAGGGAGTTAGATTCTTTATACCAGATATAGTCTTAATTCCCTTCTCTGTCTAAGAAAACTACTAGTCACATTTCATAATCTAATTCCAACATCCTACCTATTAGGATGGATATTATAAAAAATAAACAAACCCAGAGATAGTAAATACTGGGGAGAAGATGGACAAAGGAGAAGTCTTTTATATGCAGATGCAAATGCATGTTAGTATGGAAACAGAGTAGGGGCTTCAATGACATCAGAAAAGAAGTGTCCTATGACCCAGCCATCCCTCTTCCATATAACTGAGGGAGCTGGAATCTCCAACCTAAAAGAATATATGTAATTCTCATGTTTGCAACAGCAGTATTCAGAAGTCAGTTATGAGAACAAGCCAAGGCATCTGTAGACAGATGAGTAGGTATGGAAACTAGAATATATGTGTATATACATATATGTGGGGTAAGCCAGACTAGAGCTCTGATATACAACATGAAGACTATAAGTCATTTTATATTGGGCGATTTTCTCTAAATTGGTAGCTGTTATCTGCTCTTGTTACATAGGCTTACTGGCTTTTGCCACAGGCACAAATGAATCACTGTGTGAAAAGATGCATATGTTAACTTACTTTCCTAAGGTGACCATCTTTCTTACTATCTTCGTATCCTTCTAAATCTTATGTATTCTTGAAATGCATATATTAAAATTTGAGAGAGCAAATGTTACCTGAGCTCCAATGGCTCTGCCCTTCTGTGATACTCCATTCAGCCTTTCCTTGCAGCCAAGCTTTCTTCCATGGAATTTCATCATATTTATGTGTGAAGTGTACTGTTATAGAGCACTAGCTAGGTAAGAATGCCATTCTGCCCAGCAGATTGAGTTATAAAGGGTCAAATATTACATGCTTCACTTTTCCAGTATCTTACACAGACCTTGCTAAGGAGACTTGGTAACACAGACAGTGGTTGAATAGACGGATATATACACATGTGGTTTTCCAAATGCTCTTGCTTTATGATTGGTTTGATATACTTGAGTGATTAGGAGGAAATAATTAGTGGCTAAAAGCCAGCTATTCACTGTGACTATAGATGACATTTTTGGCCTATTTCCATCCAGTACCCTAGTTTGAAAAGAATGCAAAGAAACCATCGGTGTTTCATTGAAAATGCCAAAGACTTCCTGAAGCTAAAGATCAACCCATGCTAGGAATTTTGCCATGAGTCTCAGGGCTACAGCCAGCCCTGCTACTCTCAGATTAAGATGGCCACTCATTTGTGTGAAACATTTGTTAGCTGGGAATGTGCTCAGTGGGCAGTGAACTGTTCAGATGCCTGGAAGGTATTTCCTAAGAGACCACACGTCAAGCACCTACTGAATCATGAGCTTCCCTGGGCAACAATGGGACACTTTGACAGGCTGGGGGCTGGGTGCTGAAGCTGATACCTGGCACACACTAAAGCTTCCCAATATGAGGTTGAGAGAAGGAAAAGAGAAACTGGGGACTGAGTCACCGAGACTGTGTTTCTCATGGGAGTTGCTACTATGGGAATGTTGTGTTCCTGGGTCAGAAAGAGCCACTTAAACTTTCCACTTCGTTCATGTTTAATGGATGTTCTTCCACTCCTTTTGGTTCTCACCACATAGAGTATGCTTAGGAGTATAAGTCAATCTGAAAAATTAAATTAAATTAAATTAAATCAGCTGTTAGGCATGGGAAACCTTCCTTCAAGTTGGTAGTCAGAGGTATCCAAGAGACTCCCAGAACAATATAGTCATTGCCATTGCCCTTGGTTGCCTCCTCAACTCTAAGGTAAGACCCTATTGATGAAGAAATCACACATTTTAGACACAGGACTCGAGGAACCCAGCTGTAGCTAACATTGCCTCTTCTCCAAGGACTAGCCTAGCTCTCACAGCATCTAAGATTCATGACACTTTTTGCATAAGCTCCCAATGGAGAAAAGCAATTAATAGTCACACCCAGCTATAAAACCTATGATTCACAACAATAACCAGCCCTGATAGATATCCCCAATGGTATGATAGTAGCATTTTTATCTTGGGGGCAACCAACAGCTATCTTATTAGATACCCAATATGAGGAAATTTGTATCTATTACTGTAAACCTAGCCAAATATCCATGATGGAGAGAGGTCAATAACCCTGTGGGAGAACTTAACACTCCCATTTTTCTAATCAGGTGCCCGGCCCCAATTAGTACATCTACATAGTATCTCCTACAGCTAGGACTCAGGGAGCATTGAGAAGAAGGGAGGAAGTTTATAAGAGTCAGAGGACTAGTGTTCTACTGTAGATAATATCTTCTGGACATGACATGGAAGCTGAACCCACAAATTCTTAGCAATATGGTAACTTAAACAAGACCTACACGGTGCTAATACCAGCTGACATGACAATATGGATGAGAGAGATTTCAAAAGACCCCATCCCTAGATGAAGAGCAGCAGGCAATCATTCACTGGCTCATGGAAAAGGGAGAAACAATTTGTTCTGGGAATGAACCCCTTGATAGGTTACTGACTCCCCAGTGGTCAGCCCTAAGTACATGTACATAATGGGACTCAGTAGGATGTGTGTGTGTATATATATATGTGTGTGTGTGTGTGTGTGTGTGTGTGTGTGTGTGTGTGTGTGAATTTGGATTTGATAGGGAATGGGGAGACACAGGAGGAGTTGAGAAAGGAGGATTAGAAGATGATCTTATGTTTGAAATTATCCAAACAAAAAATAGAAATTAAAGGAAAAAATTTGAAGACACATAGTAGCTGACCTTAAAAATTACCAAAAAGACACAGTAATGGGGACAGTGTGATAGCTGAAACCGAGGGCATGTAGTGCATTAGTCACTTGTTTTGTTGCAAAAAAAAAAAAAAAAAAAAAAAAAAAAAAAAAAAAAAAAAAAAAAAAAAAAAAAAAAAAAAAAAAAAAAAAAAAAAAAAAAAAAAAAAAAAAAAAAAAAAAAAAAAAAAAAAAAAAAAAAAAAAAAAAAAAAATGCCTGACAGAAGCAACTTAAGAAAGGAAAGGTTTACTTCAGCTCACAGTTCACAGTCACAGGTCATATTGTGTCCCCCAGAACAGAGAGCAGGGAACGATCATGTTCAGCCAGCTGTGTCCTTCTTCTGCAGTCTAGTATCCCAGCCCATTAAATGGTGCTATCCACACTCCCTGTACATTTAGCTGACTCTAGATAACCCTCGGGAACATGCCCAGAAGCTGACTAATTAATGTAATCATCCCTCCTCACAAGTGTGTGTGGAAAACCATCTACCAGGTAATTCTAGATCAGAGTAACAATCAATAGCATAACACACAGTTTATAGTAAAATTTGAAAATAAACCCATGTACAAATAGCCTACTGGTTTGTAATTGAATACAAAGAAGGTCTTTAATGTACAAAAATGTTTTAACAAGTGATACTGAAACATTTATATGAAACATGTCTGAAGTCACTGTACATCTTATATAAAATTAAATTATAATTTCCTATACTTATTAAATATATTAAGATATATCCACTTTTTGCTAAAAAGAATACTCAACACAGCTCCACATGTTCTAACTGAGAAGCTTGATAATGCCTAAAGAGGATGTTGAAGGTCAGCTTGTGGTAATAGCAAACCGCAGGCTAATTTTAACAAGGCTCAAGGAGAAATTTCAATATGTATAGAAATAAATTAGAAATTCAGAAGACATAAAACTTTATGGTTAAAGATTAAATGTAAGCCAGCAATTCTGTGCCTGTTTTTAGACACACCTCACTCTCCTCTACAGATCCATGATGATCTCCTGTGACCTGTGATAACATCAAAATTCCAAAAACCTGTAGAGTAAAAAATATCAAGGAGCACACATTGTTTAAACCCTTATTTGAAATTCCACATCTTGGCTTCTTGACATTTGTAAAGGATCATTTTGGCAAGGGTTACCAGTTGGCCAACCTGAGAGAGGAAAAAGGTGGATTAGACTATAGCTTCAACTTCTGGTAGAACTTCTCCTGATGCAGGAGCCATGGATTAAGACTACATTTTTAGTAAAATACAAGCCATACAACAGAGGCTTGTTTAAAAAATAAAATTATTTATCTATATTTTTGTATGTGTGTGTGCCCTGTGAGTTTATGACATTAGAGATAGGAGAGGACATACATTCTCCTAGAACTGGGCTTACAGTGAACTGCAAACTGCCATTCTGGTTCTTTGAAATAAACTGGAGTTCTCCACAAAGCCAGTAAATGCTCTTAATAGCCTGAGCCATCTCTCTAGACCCAAAAACTGTCCTATGTAGAAAAATATTACTTCTTACTTATCCATTTCATCAAGGAGGTAGTTCTCTTTCTCCTTAGCTCTAAATGTGCTGAATGCCCTATGGTGAGCTCAGGACAGACCTTGTCATCTGAAAACTCTACAGTACAATTCTCTTGCTCAGAAATTCATTATTTGAAGGGCTTTGCCACATTACAAGTTGTCTTAATGCATTTTGTTTTGCTATAACTAAATAGCTGGCCCTGGGTGATTTTTAAAAAGGTTCATTCTAATTCTGAAGTTGTTTGAGTGGCCATATATTGCACGAATTCTATTTGGTATTATAATAAAATCCAGATATTGAAGAAAGATATTGGGGAAAAGCTGAAATGTTAGAAAGACAGAAAACAGCCACAGCCAATTCTCACTCAGTCAGCTCTTCAGGACTGTCTTTCTAAATCCTCTGACTCCGGGCTTCACCATCTTCTGCCACCAGGGAAGTGGCAGGGGAAGCTTAAGTGTTCCCTTCTCTCCCTCCACCCAGCTATCTTACTTCCTGATTTAACTTTACAAGAGCTAGAATTAAAGGTGTGTGCCACCACTATCTGGCTGTCAGGCCTTAAACTCATAGTGATCCAGATGCATCTCTGCCTCCAACTGATGGGATTAAAGGTGTGAGGCACCACTCTGTGATCTTCATGACTTGGCTATGTGGGTGGCTCTGTCCTCTGATATTCTAGGCTATTTTTTATTAAATATACACTATATCATCAGAGCCATACCTTGTGCTCCTTCAAATCATAGCAGAAGGGCTAGTATATATGTGCAGAATAGAAAAGAGTCCAAGGTGATGTGTGTGTGTTTGTTTGGGGATATGTAACTGTGTCAGGTGTTGACCCTTACCTTCCTACCTTGTTTGAGACAGGCCTTTCTCCTCCATTATAATAATGCTTTTATAGCTGAGGAATTCTTGCTCTGGATTCTACCTGAGTTTTATCATATGACCTCTTCTACATGATATAGTTTCCTGTGCCTTTATATTCCCACATACAAGGTGCTACTCATAACTCTCCCTTTCCCAAGAGAGGTGGGGATACCAGGGGCTAGAAACTTGCAAATGTGAAAACTTTGTATGACTGGCTTGTTATAGCAGATTTAATATGTGTAATAGCCATGTATTTATTGTTTTTGTTACAGAGTGGTAGATATGAATAGGACAAACTGAAATTCTCATATATGGACATAAACACCCAAACTTCTGAATGAAGTCAGTTTGTATCCCATACCTTCATAGAGGCTTAGTCTTGGCTCATTCAGAAACTCATTCACCTCTTGGCTCATTCAGAAACTCATTCAGTAACTCAGTTGGGTACTGACTTCACAAGCAGGAAATAGAAGCCTCTTAAGGAGTAACAATCATGAGATTTTTATCTTAATTTACTTCCATCTCTGGGCTACAGAATGGTAAAGGAACTGATAAGAATCATCTTGTGTTCTGAGGTGAATAGTCCCTAACCACGATAAAGAAAGGACACTATTTATTACATGGGTATTTTCAAGTGTAGAGATGCATGCCAGTGCTGAGATATTTCTATCAGGTAAACAGGGCCAGGCACCAGTGACTGCATTATAGAGGTGGGAAATAAATGCTGTCTTACTCCTGAAAACTACTACCTGTGCAGTTTTCTAGCTCAAAGGAAATATTAACACCTAACAATGGCTTCTTTTTTTGTTTCCTTCACAAGTTTCTGCTTTAGGCTGTTGTTTGAAAATCTGTGCACTCCATCCAGTGGTGAGCTGACTTCTGGTCTCACCACACATTAATGAAGGTCTGGGGAGCTAAGCTTTATGAACATGGTAGGACATCTGCCCATTTAACTTGCGAGGCACAAATGGTCAGAGCACACAATAGGGTGTGTTGCTGGAAGCAGGTGCCAGGGTCATCTTCTCAGGTTCCTTACCTGTTCAGATCCCTGGCTATAGGGATCCCAAGCACACCCTGAGGTCTGAGCCAGCCTAGAGGATGTTTGTTCAGTGCACCTGTCCCTAATCTTCTGGCTTCCATTTCTTGACAAATGAAGGCAGCATAATCCCATTTCATCAAAAGACAAGGTTGATGAATGCTCAAGGCCCCACCTCTTTGTCACGCTCCCAACCACCCATTCCTGGCCCAGGCACAGCTGGGAGGAGGGTGGCCCTTCAGTAAAAGAAATACAAAACTTCTTCTGCTTGGGAGAAAGCTAAGCCATCTGTCTACACTGAATGTTTGCTGCTGAGAAGGGACAATGCCTCTGGCTCCCTCACTGGGAACCTCATCGTGGCTCATAGAAAGCTGCAGTCCCTCATAGTGGGGGTAGAGGGAAATCGCCCTTCCTAACCAGGATGTAGCCACTGGAAAAGATGTGTTGGCCTTGATGTGCTGCCCCTCAGGCTCGTACCCTGCTGACAGAATAAACAAGGAGAGGGTGTTATATTGTGTAGACAAACATGGCTGCTGGAGGTCTGCCTGTGGGAGGAGTCCTATCTCCTTTTATCCAGGGTGGGACAGAAGACTTGAAACTGAGCATGTGAAAGCAAGAAAAGATTCTGATAGTCTTCTCAAGGGTAAACATTTTCTTTCTTGTTCCTCTCCTGGTGTGGACCACCTGTGCTGTTTCCCATCTATTCGAGAACACCTATTCATTCTCTCAGTAAACATTGTGTGGGTGGTACTCCATGAAAGGCCCTAGATGCTGAGGAGGATTGATAACTCAGCTCTATCTCTGCCCTCACACAGCTCACACTCCTCTCTACAGTCTAAGGAACCTCCTTCAACTCCACCTACTTTTATTCTTCACATGACAGGACTACAAATCCTCGGGTGAGCAGGTGCATTGGGCGGCACTCCCATGTGACAGCAGTGTGTTGGATGCTGACTCTCATCAAATCACATGGGGCATAGATTGAAAGAGACCATAGCACAGAGATATCCAGGCAACACAACTTTCAAACAAGCACTCTGAAGGCCAAATCCAGCTAAGAACCCACAGGACCTCCAAGGTGGGGTGAGATCAGAGCTCCCAGCTTCTCAGACTCTGTTCTGTGGCTACCGAATTACTCCTTCTCCTTTTTTGCCAGCTTGCCTTTCCATGGCTGAGGGATTTTTAATCCAAATATGAGCACAGAAGAAGTATTCATGTCAAAATTTTTTATTGCAAGAACAGCCCATAACTTATTTTTGGAATTCATAGCATTTCCCCTGAAATAACTCAGTAGGTGATGAATCATCAGGTCGATTCGCAGCTGAATCCTGTGTGGAATATGGTCTGGTGTAGTGTGAGCCTTCACCATGAAGGTTTATCCTGGAATCTGCTTTTCCTCCTGAGACCAAAAAATAACTACTGATACCCCAAGTTTGTTTTTATTTTTGTTTTTGTTTTTATTTTATTTTATTTAGTTAGTTAGTTCTTCTGAGTCATCTCTTTTTTTAAGCTGGTCTGACAGCTTCATGTTGTGTCTTCCAAATACCTACTTAGGGTTGAAAATGAAACTCCTCCCCTCCCCCATTCCAAGAAAGGCTGATCATTTTTAAGGGTTTAAGCCTCCGAGGCCCCACTTTCTCTGTCTTAAAGGAAAAAAGAGGGAATTATTATTCATAGTAACACTTGAGTTAGAACTTTCGTGATTGATGGAATTTAGTCTATCTGGTTCTGAGATGGTAAGAGATTGGCAAAAGAAGTATTGTGAGTCTAATTTAGGCATACAGGATCTAAGGCTTTGGGATGAAAAAGCACACTAAAACTATCAGAGATTCAAAACAGTGAGTCTTAGTTGAACCAGGTCAAGGAACAATGCTCAAATTAGAATTGGAATTTTGTGGGACTGGTTCCTAGATGCCTCTGCTCAACCACACTAAGTTCATGGTTGCCATTTTGCCATTTTTCTCCTCTAACGATTACTATTGATTAAAATCAACGCATCCTTTTAATAGATAGTGCCATGAGAAATAGGCAGACTAATACAACGGAATAGAAACTCAGAATGTTCAGCACTTAGAAGATCAGTATGTCATGTGGCCAGATTTCAAGACATAGCTGAAATCAAAAAGTTAAACCTTATATAATATCATGCCAAAATGTATATGCATTATAGATTAATTCTGATTTTTTAATGCTGATTTTTTGAAAATTAAAAGAAATACTTTTATGTAACAGAACCAATATGAAGAGTGCAAAGGAACACACAGTTTCAGGATAGGAGAATATTGCATAACTGTAGAAGCAAAGACACTTTCCTAAGTGTATGCCCAGCACCAAGTTTTATATCTGACTACATAAAACATTAATTTTTAAATATTTTTGAGACTATAATTACATTATTTCCTCTCTTGCTTTTATTTCTCTACACTTCACTACTTTCCTTCAAATAAATACCCTGTTTTTCTTTACTTGTTACAAACATAAATGTGTGCATACACACATATATTTACAAATACACATATATGTGTATTATGTATTGAGAAATACATATATTATATATAACACACATATATATATATATCTAAATATATAAGTCCAGCCTGCTCAGTCTGTATAATGTTACTTGTATGAATATGTTCTCAGGGCTGGTCATTTGGTGTTAGATAACCAACTGATGTGTTCTTTCCTGGGGAAGACCATTTCTCCCACTCTCAGCCTTAGTTATCTGTAGTTCTTTGTCTAGGGCTAAGGCTTCCTGAGCTGCCCCCCACTCCATGTTAGTAGGTCTATTGGAGTCATTCCTGTTCATTACATACTTACATGTCTAAGTTGGTGAGACTTTATAGGTATAACTGCAGCTGTTTCTAGGAGACACAGTCTTACAACAAACTCCCTGTTCCTCTGGCTTTTAGAATCCCCCATCCACTTTTCATTATGTTCACCAAGCCTTTAGTGCAACAATTGTTTTGTAGATGTATTAGTTGGGATTGGGCTCCACAAATCTGCATTTTGATTGGTTGTTTCTTTCTGTGGTGCTCTTTAGTGGTTGCAAAGAAAAGTTTCTTTGATGATGGGTGAGAAGAATATAAATTCAAAATAATCACAGTCATTTGCACACATACCATAATATATAAGGCAAACAAAAAATCAATATCTCTACTACATAGTTTTTGTAAATGTAAAAAGATATACTGATAATAGAATTTGCCAAAAAATATAGACAAGTATGCCACTGAAGAAGAGAGACAGAAAAGAGTAATAAAATCACATAATCTACTTATTACTTCATTTGTAATCAAGTGAAAATTTCAATAATTATAATATTGACAATTTAATCAAAATTTATTATTATAAATTTGCATTTACATTATATGCCCATATATATAATAAAAAATGATCAATGTTTTCTTTTTAATGACTATGCTTAAAACTACAGAAAATAAGCCTTCATCCCAGCTCACAGAAATGCATTTTGGAATAACAACTCTCAAAGAGGAATTCTGAAAATGAATAAAAGAATTTTAAACATGTGGTCTAAGGCTGAAGATGCAGCTCAAAGGCATGGTGCCCACCTAGCATGTGCAAGGCCTGGGCTCAATTCCTGGCTCTTACAAACAACACAAGAAAATATGCCATAGCACTTTAGCTAGAGCATAATCTCATGCCTTTGGGAGATGGAATCAGTGGTCTGAACTACCTAGGGAGAGTCTATCTCAAAAAATAGAAGAAAAAAAGGGGGGAGGGAGGAAGGAAAGGAGAGAGGGAGGGGTAAAACTAAAGTAAGCAAAATGACTTAGTAAGTAAAGGAGCCACATGTTACCATGGCTTTTGACCTGAACTTGATCTCTGAGATTCACATGGTAAAAGAGACCTGAATCCTGCAAGTTGTCCTCAGACCTCCACATGGGCATCATTACACATCAGAACTGCCCCCCACACCCCAAACAAATAAATAAATGGTTTAAAATAGAATATTTTAATAATTGCTCAATTAAGGACATATATAAAAATATTGGATTATCCTAAGGATAAAAACAAGGCATTGAGGAAAAGATATTCACTGTAACAGTATATCTTTTGCCAAAACAAAAAAAAAGAAGAACAAAAGAAAAAGAAAGAGAAAAGCTGGAGAGAAATAATTTCCTGTCCAACAGTAAAAAAGCTTGAATTGTGGCACAAGCGTATGAGATTGGCATAATGTAAAGAAGCACAGCCCAGAAAAATGCATTTTTATCATGGAAACAATTGGCATTGTATTCTCTAAGGGAAGTTCTCTCCAAACGGAGGCCTGTTTACAAATTTATCCAACACCACAAGTGTTGAACTTACTGTGTAAATGAAGTAGACTTAGGTGCATATGTAAAGAAAGATATAACAATGGTTACTTTTAAGCATTGAAAATTATAACTAAGACAATAAAAGTACATTCTTCACCTCTCCATTGTTCACTTTGATAAGCATGTAGAATTGTTAAATAAGGGGATAATGGGACAGTCCTAACATGTCATGCTTTCTTTAAAATGTCACCTGGTGGCCATGTTTTTCTTCCATCACTTACAGTATTTTGTGCCTTTTGTTTTTCAAAACTTCTTCTCTTAAGAACTAATCATAGCCAAATAGTTTCAGCTGCCTCCCCCACACCTTACCAATTGTCCCAGACTAATTAAAACGCTTTGATTCATGACTGTGATTTTAGCCACAGCTTCCTGAATGCTTTAGAAACAAGCAGGAGGAAGAGTTTGAGGGTGCAGGGTGTGGTCCAGGATGTGCCTTGGCCTCTGGGTCTTCAAGCCACACTGGGACACAAAATTAAAATCCTCTCAGGTGTCAGGGATATGTAGTAGGGAAGAATGAACTATAAAAGTGGGCCTTGTTGAAGCCAAGCTGCACCACAATGTATGAGCTATGTGTGTGCTTTCCTTTCTTGTGTGTGCAAAGATATGTATATATGAGTGATGTACTTGACACTTGACGGAAGAGAACAACCTTGGGTGTCAACCTTAGAAATACCACCCTCCTCCTTTGAGACAGAGTATTTTATTGGTCTGAGATTCACAAATTAGGCTAGGTTGACTGGCCAACAAGTCTCAGAAGTGTAGTGGGATTGTGTTGTTGCATTGTAAATAATTGTCCCACCTACTGGATTAGTAAAAATACTAATTGGCCAAAGGCAGACAGAGAGTGTGGGAGGAGCTACCAGACTAAGAAAACTCTGGGAATAGGAAGAACAAAGCAGAGGTGCCACAGAGCTGCCAAAAAGACAAATGGAGAAACCAGCAGATACAGAAAACAACTATGCTGCTCTGAGAAAAGGTACCAAGTCCATGGCTAAACAAGATAAGAATCTTGGATTAGTTGAAGAGTAAAGAGCTAGCAAGTTATATGTCTGGGCCACAGGTCAATCAGCAAGCAGAGTGTAATTAATGGTAAGTATCTGTGTGATTCTGTGGAACTGCAGGACTGTAGGTCTGTGGGACTGTACTACAGGCCAGACAGGCCAGAAACCTAATACTACACAGAAATTTTTCCGTCTTCTCTCTAATGCTGGGATTACCAGTACACCAACATGCCTGTCACCTTTTTTATTATTGTTATTTTAACTTATGCATATGAGTGTTTTGCCTGTTTGCACATATGTATGTGGATGTGAATGACCAGTGAAGCTGGAAAAGAAGGTAGGATCCTCAAGAACTAGAGTTGCAAATGGTTGTGGGATGTCATGTTGTTGTTAGGAACTGAACCCCAGTCTTCTGCAAGAACATAGAGTGCTTGTAACTGCTGAACCATTATCCAGCTTGACACTTGTGTTTGTGTAAGTTTTGGGAATCAAACTTGGATTCTCAAGCATATGTTGACTGAGAAATTTCCCTCCTCCCCACTCCCTCCTTTTTTGAGTGTCTTTCCATCTTGTAAAGACTCCTCAATTCTGCAAGAGTGAAGCCGCTCTTCCAAACTTCAAGGCTAAAAGGAAAATGTTCACCTCCTAAGGATTTATTATATTATATAGTCTACCTGTACTGAGAATTATGAAACATGAGCAATCAGAATCAAATCTCATTGAATATGACAGGATGCGTAAGCCGTGGTTCCTTTTTACAACAGATTTGTCTTTGGTACCTATATGCCATTCGGATCATCCTTGCGTACCAAAACATCTCTTGGCCTCTTTCAACCTACAGCTGCATGGAGTTCCTTTCAAAACCACAATTTTCTATCATTTCTGCCTTTAGCAGCTGCTTTTCCATAATCAATAGGTCTGGTTCTATCCCTTCTCATTTCCCACAATCTGACTCATTCTCTATCAACAGTCTTATGAAAGTGGTTTCCAAAGGCAATCAAGAATCTAGTAGCATGAAGTCCATCTGTTTCCCCATGTGTCCTCATAGAAGCATGGGAAGTCACCTGTTGTCTGCAGAGTCTCCCTTGCCCACTCACCAGCTGCTACATATGCGAGCTGCTCATGCTAGTACTCAATGCCTGACTTTTCTGGTCCCCTGTTATTTGTCTTGTCAACTTCCCAGTTCTCTAGCTTAATCTGTCTTCTTATATTTGTGAGTCTTAAATGCAGACTTTAAATTCACCTGTCCCCTGGATTGACAACAATTCTGAAAGAGCCTCTTCATCCCCATTCCATTCCATCTGCATACTGAGACTCAGCCCCCTCTTTGCAACAAGAAATTGGTCCTCATGCCCATAGATCATCTTCCCATCTCTGATATCAGGATACCCACCCCCAGTCCATCTCTGTGATGATCCTTATAAGGATCACTGGGTACATTCAGTACCTCTAAAGACCCAAAGAGAAACTTACAACATAGAAGTAGTAACTGTTCCTCCTTAAAATCCTTCACTAAGACCTTCAAAGACATTGTCACTATCGAAATCAAGGTCCCAAGGCCTGTGACTATGAAGCAGTTTCTAGTCCTGGACTTGCACAATGACTAGATATGCATAGACATATCCAGACTTCTGGTTTGGATCATAGAATTCCATACTTCACTAACTAGGTGGATAAAACTCAGCTGTCAGTTATCCATATGGACAATACATAACCTTTGCACAGGAGCATCTCCAACAACTAAGAAGGTCTTGTTGTCCTCAATCCATGGCTCCACTCTTTATAAAAGTAAAAAGATGAATTTCCTACTTTCTTGAAGCTTTTATTTATTGGTATACTTTAAAACACTCTACAACTATTTGGAGCAAGAAAGCTGACTAGCATAGAGACTCAAGGTGTGAGCTTGAATGATACATAGTTTTATTTAAATTTACTCTTGAACATTTACTAATTGATATTTTTACAAAAGTCTTTATTTCTACTATTCTCTGAAGAGTAGGGATACTACCATGATTTTTCTTTATCATGGTTTCTAAAAATTAACATGAGTGAAGTTATGTCTCATCACCCAGGAATTTCTTTGGTTGAGCCCTGACTCCTTCTGAGGCTAGTGTTTTAATCTCTCCCATCCTTCTATGAGTTTAAATTTGTACCTCCTTTATAGTCCTTATCATACCATTCTGCATTGACTCCTTTTGGACCAAAGTGTGTTGCTTTGAATATTGCACTTCTGTAGTGATCCCCAGGTGCTAAACTCATTGCCAGCGTCTGAGAGATTCCATATTACTCAAGCAATCAAAAATCTTGCTGGATGATGGAAGAACTATATGATACTTTAAATTTGCAAAGAGCCCACAGAGAAAGATGTTTCTACTGACTCTGGACCTTTACTAAATCATCATCCCTTGGTCCTGTGTTTGCTACTTAGTGCTGAAATGCAGCAGAACCTGGCACAAGGATCAGTGAAGTACTTTATCACCTTCCTTTTGAAAAACCTTCACAGACCCACACAATAAAAACCAACAAGTGTTGGCATGTGAGGTCTCTGCTCTGCAATGGGGATACTTAGAGGTGTCTGAATATTCTTTTCAACTTGAAGCTTTTAACAAAATGTACTATTATCCAACTTAAGTTTCACATATATACTTGTCTCTGTCCTAGGCTAGAAGTTCCACGGTGAATATATTTCCCTTGTGGTCCACTATGGCTGGCACAAGAGTATTCATCCTTATTTTCCAGATATCAGTGGGGTTTTGATTCTGTTGTCAATAGGAGGAACAGCCTCACATGTGTTAAGCTGACAAGATTTTGTCTTTCACAAGTCCACAGAACTCTCTCAGGTTTTATAACAGCCATATCACTTTTTGCTTCATGCCTTCCTCCCTTATATGGCTTTTTTGAATTACACTTTACATATCACAAAATGTAGGTATTTAAAATGTACAATTTAATGTGCTTAATACATCCACTTTTGCAACAGTTACCAGAGTCACACTGTAGAACATTCTGACCACTTCCCCAGTGGAAACCCCACATGCCTCAACAATCACTCAGCACTCAGTGTTCTTACTCATCAATGGGTGAGATTAGATCAGAATGGAAGCTGGTTATCCTTTGCTGATGGTAAAGTCAATGTGTGCTTCTGGAGGAAGCAAAATTGAACTCTCTTGCCCTGCAGGCTATGCTCCTGCTTCTTTGCCAAAATAAATAATCATTGGGTGTCTCAGTCTGCACTCATACTGCCCAATGTGCCATAACCTACAGACAACACACCAGCCAATGAGAAATTGGCACTAGTATGACCTTATTTGCATAAAACCCACCAAGCAGCATTAGACACATTGAAATTCCTAATTTGTGTAAGCAGACAAGAATAGGAACCTGGTAGAGTGTAGAACATTCTTTTTTTTTGCCCTCCTGCCAGGATTCCCCTTTAATTTGTGTGAAAGGATGGCTTCACCATTTGCTTATTGTAAGTAAGACTTCCTTTTATCTTCTATTCTTTCCTAGTGGGATTCTGAGACTCAATCTGATGGAGCCTGCAGTCTCATGATTGGCTGGTTCTGAATGTTTCAAGTGAGTGGAACATTAGCGTATGTGACCTTTCTTCATGATTGACATCATTCTCTGTACCTCTTAAATCCAAGAGACACCCATGTTGTCATCTGACTCGGTTTTGCTCCTTTTTTATTGCTGAGTAGTATTTTATTGTGCGGTTGTACTCTATTTGTCCACCCATCAGCTAATGACCAAGAAGAGTGATCTTCTCTTTCCTGCTAAGCCCTTCCAGCATTGTGTGGTCCTGATGAGGCTCAGCAAGCAGAAGGAAGCTCCTGTTGGTTAGTGAATAATGTACAGGGCTTAAGCAGGTATTCCTTGCCATGTCCTCCTCTGCAAACACTTGGGTCCCTCCATTTAGTGATGATTCTTTCCTTTTCTTCTTATCTCTTGTCATTCACCCATCATGGTATGTTTTGTGCTATGGGGGATTTTGATAAGAAATCTGTAACTCATATGTGGAACATCAGAGACATTCAGGTGGGAAAAGCAGAGCGCTTTCTTCAGCCATAACCTTTATTTTCTGACATTTCTGTCATTTCACACCAGAAACAACACAGGGAACAAAACTCTTTGTCTGCCTGTGCATGAATATGGGACACCAAAGGAACTAATTTCAGCCCTCTTCTCTTGACTTCTCCCCTCCACACAAGTATGCACTGTTCTGTGTTGTTTTTGTTTGCTTGTTTATTTGTTTCTATAAAGTTCTTTTTCCATTGTAATCAACATATCGATTGCTTTTCAAACAGCATTTGGAAACCCTGGTCACAGTTCTGCTGATGGTGAAGAACCTTCTATGTTAGTGTCCCTATCCACTTAGCCTGAGAATCAGTGAGACTGGAGAAGTGAGCTTGTTGAGTTTGGAGACATACATACTGTCCTCCAATGTGATGTTCCTTCAGAGATCTTCTAAAGATTTGTGTCTTTCTCTCTGCTTAGAAATGAGGAACTATTTATTTGAAAAGTAATTATTTTGGAGGCTTCAGATTAAAACAAACAAATCTTGCCCCACAAGAATATTATGTAATTGAGTCTATAATCTGGTGGATGGTTATTGCCTTTCTCTCATTTGTTCATGGCTCAGGCTGAAACATCCTAGTAGGCATATGCCCTCACCACATCTTCCGTGTTTATAACATCATAGCATCATGGTTCCTTTATACTTCCCATCTTCCTTTTCCACATTGAACTTCTGAGTGTGAAAAGGTAAGATACTAAACATGCCAGTGAGTGTATCAAGTATTTTTCTACACACTCAGGAAGCCTCCACCCATAACAGAAAAAAAGTCTAGTGCTCCGTCACCATCGTGATGAATGTTGACTTAACTCCAGGGAAAAAGAAAAAACTAATTAAAGATGTGGAAAATACAAATGTGGTTGATTTAAACAGGCAAAGGGAATTATCCCAGTGCCGTGTGCACTATCTAGACAGTGGTAGAGTCCCTCGAATCTATTCGCTTTTTAAAAATCAAACAAATGATCATCTTAGTCTTATCTTTGGATGATAAGTAATGATAAGCAAAGGTCTGATGAAATAATATCCCACATAATGTGAAAACACTAGGCTTTTAAGACATCTCTCTCTCTCTCTCTCTCTCTCTCTCTCTCTCTCATTTTTAGAGAGCTTCAGCCTGACATTACTGGCTGGTTCAATGGAATCCTCAAGGGAGGATTTTTCCCCCCCTTTCTTCTTTATAATGCCTTTGCTCCAGAGTTTCATTTTGGAGTTTATCAGAAGCCAACGTTCTCACAGTGCTGCCCCCGACCCTGTTTGCCAACAAGTTCTACTTGAATAAGCTGTATTTGGACAACCATATATTTCATTTAGGTCTTTTGCAATGACTGGGCCAAGGTCAGTTTCATATTCTGCAGAAATCATAGAGCGACACTTGAGATAAACAGAATGTTTACTCTCTTCCTGTGAGCTGGGGCTGATATGTAAATTCATTCTTATTCTTTCATCAAATTTGCATTTCCCCTCTTAACCAAACACCACAGGGATCCAAATCAAACAGTTTTAATGATGGTCAACTCTTTCTGACCGATGGCCATATCAGAGGGAAAAAAACAGCAATTTAGATTAAAATGAAAGGCTCGATGCAACATAACTCTCCTCTCCAGGTTGCTGGTAATTGGAGAGATGTTTTGATGCTTCACTGCTTAACAGTAATTACCATGGCCTCTGGCTTTGCTGTCTTCTCCCTATGCCCCCTTATCTCCTACAAACACGCCACATTCACCCACCAGACCTTTTTTAAAAAGAAAAAAAAATTAGTTTTCTGGTCAAATAAATTAAGGCTTTTCAGCAAATTCTTAGTGTTGAAAGAGGAAATGAAAGAGCAGAGGGGAAGACCTGATCATCTGAACATTTCTTGGCTACTTCCAACCAGAAAGAGAACCAGAAAGTAGCAATAGGATTCGGGAGGAAAAGCAGCCCCCTGGTTCTATGGATGGCTTTCTTTCTTCATAACTGCAGGGAAGGCTCCCTGTGGGAGAAAGTATGTCACTCCCTAACTCTGAGGTGAGCTGGAAGTTCCTACATAGAAAACCAAGAATGTCTAAATAGCCCACGGGCCCTTGAAAAGCCACTAAGCAGCTAACCAAGAGGGAACCTCTGAAAACTGAGGGGTAAAGTTAGTACCTGTGTTTGTCCTTCATTCTTTCACAACAAAAGAAACTATTTCTCTGTCATGAGTCTGCAGAACACCGGGGATTAAACAACAGGACCACACAATTCATTCCTGTTGGTTGGGGCTGGGTGCCAGACTCCAGTGCACCCCCAACACACACACACACACACACACACACACACACACACACACACACACCGGGCCGGAAAAGTCCAATGCAGTAGGCACACCCCGAAAAATCAGAGCCTGTTGGGTTTTATCCCTGCAGTTTGGGTTCTTGAGGCTTTCCCTGGTGGAAAGAGGGCTGCTCGCTGGCTGCACTGCCCATCTTGCACTGGGTTTTATTTCTGCACCCATAAGCGATGTTAGCAAGTTCAAAGCAAGGGTTCTCAGAGGCAGGCTGCACAAAGGCGGGGGTTGGGTGGGGAAAGAAAGTGGCATTCTTTCAGATGCTCCCGGGTTCTGTTTCCTGTAAGGAATAAAAATGAAGACTTGGCCCTGAATCTTGCTAGGTTACTGAAGATCTCCCACTTGGAATGTCAGACACATCAGTAAACGACTCGATCCGGCAACAGAGCTAACATAATTCACGCCATTGATACAACAAGAGGAGTGTCTCTCCCCATCTTCAGTGCTTGTCTTTGAAAAAAAGACAACGAAGAAAAAGAAAGAAAGGAAAAGAGAAAGCAGAGCGGTGGGGGTGGGGATAGAGGCAGAGGACACAGTTTCCTTTTCATCCGGGCTGTCAAATGGCGATCTAATGTGGCTGGCTGCAGGGAAGCAGATAGCTTCTCTGAAGCTTGCAAGTATTTCTGCCATTCAAGGGGCCGGAGGATGCCACACACAGTCTGTTTGTTCAACATAAGCAAACAGATTGTAAACTGGCTGATAATTTTTGTACTGACAATGTCATTTACAGCTGTCAGCCTTTCGTCTGTCTTGTTTGCTTTATTCAAATATGAACCAAGTGGACGTCCCTTCCAGCGCTTTCTTCTGCATTAAAATCACATCCATTCCCTTCCAAGCTGTCTTATCTAAAATTCATTGGAGGCCAATCAGTTGGCTGCGTGCTTTGTTGTTTCCATGGAGGCAAGAAGTCTAGTGTGCACTTGCAGGGATTAGGAAGTTTCAGATTTACAGGCTTGAAGTGCAAGACGATTTTGCTGGGATTTTTTTTTTTTTTTTGATGGCACAAAGGCAGGGTATATAAATATAATTTTAGGTTTGAGCGGGGAAGTGGTACTTAAAAGTTTCTCCTGCCGGTTTGCTGTTATGATGGACCAACACCTGGCCTTTCCTCATTGGTGCAGTTCCTGGAGCGTACTATCTTCAAGACATGAGATCCACAGCCCTACCTGCCCTCTGCTGAGAAAATTGCTCTGCTAGCTGGCACTGCTAACCAGCAGCTCTTCTTCAAGGAGTCTGTTTTGACTCCTATGGCCTGGCAAGATGTTGTTCACAAACTTCAAAGCTGTCTCCATTTTAGCAGATGTGGCAGTGCTTTCGGTTAATGATTCACTTTTGAATGGCCAGCCGGTGACAGGCCGGCAACTGCAGCGTCATCATATTTGTGTGTTCCTATTCAAGTGTGTGCATGCTGTGTGTGTGCAGGTCAGAAGACAACCTGAGTGTGAGTCCTCAGACACAGTTACCTTTTGTTTTTTTGTTTTTGTTTTTGCTTTTGTTTGTGTTTGTATCAAGAACCCCTTCTGGTTCACCAAGCAGGATAGGCTTGGCTGCCAAGTATGCCCCATGAATCAGCTTGTATTGTTTTTTTTTAACATAACAAAGGCTTGCCTATTTTTGAAAGTTTTTTATTATTATTATTAATTTTCTTTTTTGGCATGAGTTCTGAGACTTGAACTCAAGTTCTTCTGTTTGCAAGGTGAACAATTTTTCCAGCAAAGCTGTCTGCTCAGCCCCTATCTGTGACACATTTTTCAGAGGGTCTTATTGTGCTTTTCTTCAAAATAATAAGTTATCAGCTCAGTTACCTGTCTCCATGTATCAGGTGCTAATGGAGAACTGCTGTGCACATATCCAAGCCCAAGGTTGATTTCATGGATGTCATCTCCCAGACACATCAACCCCAAAGGAAAAGGGCTTCTTAATAAGAGGTTGATCCTTGGTGAACCTGCCATTCCTGATCTCTCACCACAGCAAGAAACATACTGCACACCACAAGTCATGTCCTGACAGTTCATTGGTTAAACTGGAACTCATAAAGCCCACATCACTGGTTGGTACACTCTGATTTGGTTTATGATCATAGCAAATGATTTAAATTTACTCTTTTTAGTCCTTAAAACAGTCATAACAGGAGCTGGAGAGATGGCTTCATACTGGCTGCTCTTCCAGAGGTCCTGAGTTCAATTCTCAGCAACCACATGGTGGCTGACAACTATCCCTAATGACATTTGATGCCCTCTTCTGGCTCTGTACAGGCAGAACACTATGTATATAATAAATAAAAAATTTCAAATAGTCATAATAGGAATCAACTGCAATATATAGATATTGAGATTAAATCATATGCAACAATGATTTATTGTTACATATGATTTAATAACGTAATTATCTAGGATAAGTAAATCTCAAGTCAATTCTAATTTGTCACTTTCCTTACACAGTATTATAATTAACTTGCACATGTATTTGTTTAGTAACACTGTTTGTCTTTGGAAACATAAATTCAAGTACATGGATTGGATGAGTCACACTGATGAAGTCATTTCATGAGTTTGTGAACATCTCTGACTTCATGCTGAGTAGAACATATGGAAAATAAAACAACAGTGAAGCTTTAGAGCCTCTTCAGAACTTGCTAATTGGAAAGTGTTCTATACTTAGAAACATATAGTACATTAAAGAGGTTGGTAACATTAAGAGCCAATGTGCTATTACAAATCCATTATGCCATTAACTATTTACTTATTCAAGGATGAAGGCTGTGTCCTTGTCTGTTCTTCAACAAAGAATGCTACCAACAACCTGTTGCCCCCAAGGTTATGATGAACTCTGCTACCTTGGAAGGGGACCACATTCCCAATAGCTGAATCCTTGATTCTCCATGATTTCCAAAATGTCTTTCTTGTCAAGAGAAAGCATTCATCTCCAGTTATCATCTTTATAACATTAATGCTATCTTGGGGGCTGGAAGGATATTTAACACTCAACTCCCTGCTACTTTAAGTACTATTAGATTTGTTAACATATTTTATTATTAACGAAAACACAAGTCTTATATTTACTAAGTTTCCCATTCACTTTTGATGTCTGCTATCTCTCATGGTTGTGATCCATCACCTGTTCTCAATCATACTAAAATGAACAGTCATGCACACAATGTGTGCAGTTCTAAATTATAAGAAGTTCTGGTTCTGAAGTTTGACAGAAGCCCCTTGCATGTGTGGCAGGCATGTTGGTATTTGATTATGAGATTTCTCCCCTAGCCCTCACAAGAAATGTTTTAAATACACAAGGCTGTCTGTTTCAAATATTTAAGTTGCTGTTTCTAAAACCCGTGTGCATTCATTTTAGACTGCACAGTGTACACCTGTCTGGGATGTTCACAGTGATTATGTGGAAAACAGTTTACCACACCTGCAGGGCATTAAGATTATAGTGAGGGGACTCTGATGCAAACAGGCAAGGACAGACATTATAACAGGAACAGGGACATGCCATTCTACTTGTGTGTGAGTATGAAGAAGAACTAAAGCAAGAAGGTGTTGCTACAGGAATCAGTTTGACCAGAACCAATGAGAGCATTTCTTTGCACTTGATACAAGAGAGGCAGAAAAAAGACAAAAAGAAAGATTGATGTAACAAATGAAAGATAAATGAATGTATAATTGTACTAAGATTTGTAGTGCTTATTGCTATGGTTACACAACACTTCTGTGATGTGAGATGCAAATAATAATGGAGTAGATATTGTAACTGTAAATCTTGCTTGATAGCTATTTTGTTATATGTAATTTTACTATGTTAAAATTAAAACATTTTTTGATTAGACAGAAAAGGGAAAATGATGTTGGATGTCTTTATATTTGTTGTGAATTACCATTGGATAATAAAGGAACTGTTTTGGCCTATGGCAAAGTAGCTTATAGGCAGGCAGAAAATCCAAGAATAGATAAAAAGAAAAGAGGCAAAGTCATACAGAAACACTGAAAGCTGCCACTGAGAAAGCAAGATGTAATAGAGCACAGGTAAAGCCAGGAGCCACATGGAAAAACATAGATTAATAAAAATGGGTTGAGTTAAGCTAAAAGAGTTAATAAATAATAAACTGGATCAATAACCAATAATCAATAAACCAATCAGCTTGTAATTAATATGACTTTGTATGATTATTTGGGACTGCTGGTTCATACTGGGGCTAGGCTGGGCCGAAAACTTCCTTCTTACTACAATTCTATAAGTTTAAAGTTGCACGAGAAAAAAAAGGAAATTTAGGTCAATAAAAGCTCAAAGAAATCATCTAAGAAAGTGAACATTCACAGAACAAAAAAGGCTCATGCATGATCTCTGCTTTCTTTCCTTGCAGGTGCCTGAAAGTAAGTGAGGAAGTAATACAGCGAGGAGGGAAGAACGAGAAGAAGTTGGGGAACCAAGAAAAACAGATAGGGATAGAAAGGGAGATACAGTAAGACTGTATTTGAAAATTATGCTTTCATGTTATTTAACTATCTTATAGTAGTTTACTGGGACGAAAGGGCTGAGCACCTTTACATATGTACATATACACCTAAGTATGTACGTGTGTGTGTGTGCGTGTGTGTGTGTGTGTGCGTGTGCGTGTGCGTGTGCGTGTGCGTGTGTGTGTGTGTGTGTGTGTGTGTGTGTGTGCCATAGAACAAGAGTGGGGATCAGAGGAGTCAGTTGTTTCTGTCCATTAGCATAGCATTCGGGTCTCTCAGATTGGTAGCAATGAGCTTTACCTACTGATACATCCTCCACCTGCTTGCTTCTCTCTCTCTCTCTCTCTCTCTCTCTCTCTCTCTCTCTCTCCTTCTGTCTTTATTTTTTTTCTCTCCCATTTCCCAACTGACATCCCTACTTTCTTAATGTTTGCATGCTTGCTATGTCTTCATCTTGAAATTGTTGCAATGCTCATCTAGTTGTCATAAAAAGTAAACAAATAATGCAGAATGAGTATGGCATCTGGGAGTACTCTGGTATGATAAATTGTTACTGTTTTTACTGTGCCCAGAACCCTGCATGCATTATCTTTTTTTCTCTTGGTCTTTGTTGATACCTAGTAAAACACACAAAGCAGTGCAAGGTGAACCCTTTGACACCAACTTTGGCAAAATAGTTTTAAAATAAAGCAGCAAAATCATAGCAAACAAAAGCAAAAATAAGCAAGTGGATCTATCTCAAACTTAAAAGCATTTGCACTGCATGGCAAATCAAACTGGAAAAAAAAAAGCACTTTACAGAATGTGTTACTTCCTAACCTAAGAAGAGGCTAATATTCAAAACATGTAAGGAACTCATACAATTCAGCAGCAAAAGAGCCCTCATGTTTACAGTGTACAAGGGTATTGAAATAGGTGTTTCTTCAAAGAAGACACAAGTGATAATTGGTATACAGCTATTTATTTATGCATGTGTGTATGCATGTATATATATGTATATATATAAAATGTACATTATTAATTAACAAGGACATTTAAGTTAATGCTAAATTAAGATATTAGCTCATACATCTCAGAAAGGCTGCTACTAAATGGACAAGAAATGTGGCATGTGGGTGAGAATGTGTTATAAGGAAACTCTTGTATACAGTTGGTGGGAATTTATACTGGTGTAGCCATTATGGGAAAAAGTACAGAGGTCTCTTTAAAAAATGGAAATAGAATGACACTATGATCCACTTCTGAGTCTATGTCCTAAGGAGAACCAATAAAAAGTGTGAAAAACTATGCACAACTCCATGTTTCCTGAAGCATTAATCATAACTAGAAAGATATGAGAACAACTTAGATATTAATTAAAGACAGATGACAGGGCAGAGAAATTCTTAGACATTAAAAAGAAGACAATTCTGTCATTTCTGAAAGCACGTGTGAACAAGAAGACTAAGAACAGAACAACAAATACTCCATAGTCTCACTGATGTGAAGAATCTGAATGTTGATCTGATGGAACTAGAGAAGAATTGGTGGTTTTCACTTGCTGGGAAGTAGAAAACGTGGGGAGATGTTACATATGCATCACTGACTGAGATAGAACACATGTATTCATTTTGCTGAATATTTGAATTCATAGCCAAATATGGCTGGGTTTGGTTGCATATTGTGATTCAAATATGATTTTAAGCTTCATTAGTTCATGCATGAATGCTATGACACTCCAAAGAAGCTGTTTACCTCATTGATGAATACAGCTCCAACATAAATATTGGGATTTTGTTGCTTGTATTTTATTCACAGGTATATACTATATATCTTGATCATATCCACTTCAAGTCCCCCCTCTCTCAGGAGAAAGGACTCAAACTAATAAATGAGGATAACTGAAGTCTGGTTTTATTTTTTTATTCCGATTGAGGTGGTTCAGTAGAGAAAACTCTTGCCATACAACCTAGTGATAAACTGACCCAGGTACAATTCTTAATCTCAAATAAATGTAGAAAGATAAAACTGACTCCATAAAGTCATTCTGACACACGCAGACACTCACATACACCAGCAATAAATTTTTATGATGAATAAATTCAATATAAATTACAAATCTACTCGCATTTTATCCATTTCTTCATATTCTGTTGGTGATTCAGATACTACCTTCATTCTTCATGCAAACTCCTGCTTCCAGCAATTAATGCTCTGTAAACAATCTAATAAGCTCACTCAAGAAAATCCTGAATTAAGACAATGCTTTTTAGTATTTGCTCAGGAAGCAATTTGAATTCATGTGTGTGTGTCTGTGTGTGTATGTATGTGTGTGAGTGTCTGTGTGTATGTGTGTGTCTGTGTGTGTCTGTGTGTGTCTATGTGTGTCTGTGTGTGTGTCAATGTGTGTATGTGTGTCTGTGTGTGTATGTGTGTGTCTGTGTGTGTATGTATGTGTGTGAGTGTCTGTGTGTGTGTGTATGTGCATGTGTGTTTGTGTGTGTGTGTTTAAAGCAGAGTCTTGTTATGCCCCCAGGTTGACTTTGTCTTCTCAGCCTCAACCTCATTAGTACTGCGATTACAGGTTGGTGTTCCCATGTTAAGTATCTCTATTTATCTAGGTTAAAATACGTTTTTTTTCACACCAGATAAGGATCAGTTGGAAGAGAGTTATACCAACTGAATTAGGGAATCCATGCAGAATCCAAACTGTGAAAACAGGAACTTCCTTATGTAGATTTTGTGCATGAAGATGGCAAGTATGATGATGGTACTTATGCTCTGAGTTCCGGAGTGATGAGAAGCCTAAGTAGGTGGAAACTTCAGGATGTGCAGGCTGGGTAACCATTACGGGCTTCCCCAAAAGTCTCTCAGCAGGCTGGGCGCTGGGCTGGAAGGGGGGATGGTAGGTATCTAAGGCATGACACCAGCCAGTGAGATTTGTAGGGAGCTAATACGATGGCAGCCTTCTTTTGCCCTCATTACGTTTTGTTTTTCTGCTTCTCTGAAAGAGATGAGGCTCTGGCTTGGTGCTGGTGATGTGTCCTGTCCTTCTCACCTATACCAAGTATGGGCACAGGAGAGAACACCTCGAGAAGGGTCGGGATTCTCGGAGAGACAATGGCTGAAATTGCTGAACTACAGTTCTTGTTTTTCTTGTAATCCAGAATACAAGGTTTTGATAACCCAGTTTGTATTTTGGTCCAAGGGCTGAATATTAAGAGATCTCCTCTTATTGGACAATGCACTGCTGAAGCCAAGGGTGGCAAAACAAGATATGCCATCAGGTGAAAACCTTTTTAAAAGTTCAGCTTATGTAAGTCAAACCAGGTACATTCTGCAACCAGCAACCAGACCTAAAAACTGGGTAAGGGGAATACAAGACCCTTCCTCATAATACTACTTCTGTCAGTCATAGTGACTCACTCCTATAACTCCATCCTTCAGGGAGCAAAGGTTTAGGATTCTGAAGCCAAAGTCAATCTGGCTATAGTGCTTGATAGCAGCCTGGACTACATGACAAGACATTGTCTCAAA